>CANYCX010116048.1:0-10981 GCA_948193385.1 Breynia disticha f. nivosa
CACATAAACTCATCCTAATAAATCTCTAAACTCATTTCCAATCTTCCAACATCAATATCAGCATTATTCATCAATTTTCAGCAACTATAATAATCATTTAATTCAGCAAAACCACTCCATCAACTTAAAATCAACCAATAATAAACCATACAAACTAACTTCCATCTTACCTAAGCTTAAATTCTTGAAAGAAATAAAAAGAAACTAGCTAAAATCACTTTACTTGGCCACTTTTCCTTCTCCTTAGCTATCTCTAAACCTTTGCTCTGTAGGGATTTAGATTTGGAAAGTTAAAGTGAAATTCACCGCTTCATCGCTCGAAACTTTATATTTTTTTCAGGCCGACAGCACACTACGCGGGGTGGCGGCGAAGTACGCGTGTTCAATCATGTACTACGCGTTCTCGGCTCCACACCGCGTCTCATAGTACGCGGGTTCGTGCCGACACCGTGTTCTTTTGTGCAACTGCGCTTACTTTCTAAAATCAGATTTTTTTCTGATTTTTCTTTATTTATTTTGTGTCAACTTTACGTCAACTTTTTGTATACCTTTATATATTAATATTTTCATATTTATTTGACTTTATTTTAATATGAAAATTTTTTCGGGATGTTACACTGTAGCTGTATTACTATTTGATAGGTATATTTGCCTAGCGAATTGTGATATGAGTGTTCGCAAAAATTCTCATCAGTTATGGACATTATTTTTTATTGTGTTTACAATATATTTCTTTATACATATTTTTTAATATAGTGACACGTCCACAAGTAGTTCACTCTTTATACAATTGATTCAGTTTATAAATGTTCACAACATTTTGACAAAACATCTACACATTTATTTTTAAAACTCTTTTTAATGTGTTTACAATAGTTTTTTTTATTTGTATATATTTTTTATATAGCAATACATCCACAAATAATAAATTTTCTACAATTGTTTCAATTTATGTGTTTAATTTTTATAAATATTCATAACATACCCACAAATCATCTACATATTAGTTTTTTAAACTTTTTTTTTATTATAACAGTATTTTATGGAGATTATAGTGAATGATTCGTGGAGATTTAATTATTATATGAGTTATTATATTTGAGATAAATTTTAAAATATGTAATTAAGAAAATAGTTTTATCGTGATAGAAAGTAAGTCAAAAGTCTACGATAATGTTTAGAGCTAATTACATATATAAATTCTTTTTAGTTTTTATTTATAAATTAGTTACCATTGAATTTTTTTTACACTCTCACTTATTAAAATACAAATACAATTCAGGCTCTATTTGATATTGTGATCGAAAAAAGTGTGGTAACAAATCAGAATTTTACAAATGGTAATTGTAAAACAGAGTTTTATAATCACAATTATTGTGTTTGGTTATGACTTTCAGTTTAATAAAGTTTTCAAGTAAAAATTGTATTAAATGTCCAAAATATCTTTTTTATCTCACATATTGAATTGTATATATATTAATAATTGAAACTCTAAAACTAATAACAAAAAAAACCAATGAAAACTAACTATTTTCCTTGTCACTATGTGAAATGTCTAAAATTGAGATGTTTATGTACGAACCATGAGTTAAAAATTATTAGTTTGTTCGGAATTTTAAAAAAATATCAAGGATATTTTTGTAAATCAAATATAAAAAGTCTAGTGCCCAAACTCCCTTTCAAAAAAGCATCAGTTTTTAGCTTTTTCAAAATTTTGTTTTGTTATAAAACTGTGTTTGCTCACCACAGTTTTTTTAACTAACCAAACGCATAAAACTCCGTTTCGTCAACAAAACGGAGTTTTCTCACCTCACCAGAGTTTCAACCACAATCCCAAATGTAACCTTAGTTCCGAGTATATAAAGTTTACATACAGTTTACACTAATATTTAGCTTAAACGATAAAAAATTTATATATAAATTAATCTTTAAAAAATTATAAAAAATATAATAATTTAATATATATTAAGTTAGAAGTTTACAATAAATTTAAATTTATAAAAATAAGTATAAATTTATAAAAAAAATATTTAAATTTATAAAAAAAAGGAAAGTTTACGATGTAATTAATCATAATGTTTATTTCCTTTTCCCTAAAGTTTATTGGGCTGTAAAACGCCCGAAGCGATACCCTGCTTTCTGCGATTCACTTCCTTTCTCCTTCACATTTCACTCACCGTCACTCCACTTCCTCTGCAAAAGCCCTCACTTCGCCATGCCTCCATCAACGTCTCCACTACTCTGGAGACTCCTCCAGAATAAAACACGGTCTTCTTATTCTATCCACCTCCCCAAAATCCAATCTTTTCTCTTCTCTTCACAAACCTTAAACCCTAATCCCATTGCACAAACACTCTCCACTGAGCTCGCAAAAGACCAAAGTCCAAACCCTCTTTCTCTCTCTGAAAGACTCAATCTTCACTTCTCACATCTCACAAAAGACATCACTCCTTCACTACTACTTCACACACTCAATCTTTCTCCTGATGCTGGCCGTACAATGTTGGGATTTAATCAGTGGCTTGTTGAAGATGCTGACTTTAAGCATAGTGATGAGTCTGTGTCTTTTTTTGTTGATTATTTTGGTAGGAATAAGGATTTTAAATCAACCCATGAATTGATTGTGGAAAATAAGAGTGTTGTTGGGTTTAGAACTTTTGAGGCAATGATTGATAGGCTTGTGAGAGCTGGGAGGCCTGCGCAGGTTGTTGGGTTTTTTGAGAAAATGGAGAGGGAATATGGGTTTAAGAGAGATAGAGAGTCGCTTAGATTGGTTGTAGAGAAGTTGTGTGAGAATGGTTATGCTAGTTATGCTGAAAAAATGGTGAAAAGTTTAGCAAATGAGATTTTTCCTGATGAGCGTATTTGTGATTTGCTGATTAAAGGTTGGTGTGTTGATGGGAAGCTTGAGGAGTCTAAGAGATTGGCTGGGGAGATGTATAGGGGTGGTTTCGAGATTAGTGTCGTTGCGTATAATGCTATGCTTGATTGTGTTTGTAAGCTTTGTAGGATGAAAGATGTGTTTAGATTGGACTCTGAGGTAGAGAAGGTATTGGTGGAGATGGATGCTCGAGGGGTTCCGCGTAACGTGGAAACTTTTAATGTTTTGATCACTAATTTGTGTAAGATCAGGAAAACCGAGGATGCGATGAAGTTGTTTAGTAGGATGGGAGAATGGGGGTGCTATCCTGATGAAACTACATTTCTTGTGCTGATTCGCAGTTTGTATCAGGCTGCGCGAGTGGGAGAGGGTGATGAGATGATTGATAGGATGAAGAGTGCAGGGTTTGGGGATAAGCTCAATAAGAAGGAGTACTACGGGTTCTTGAAGATTCTGTGTGGGATTGAGAGGCTTGAGCATGCAGTGACTGTGTTTGAAATGATGAAATGTGATGGTTGCAAGCCTGGTATCAAGACATATGACTTGTTAATGGGCAAATGGTGTGCTCGTAATCGTCTTGATAAGGCAAATGCATTGTTCAGCGAAGCAGTGGCAAATGGAGTTCCGGTCACACCAAAAGAGTACAAGGTTGATCCCAAATATTTGGAGAAGCCGAAGGCCGAGAAGAAAGGGAAGAAGAGGTATACTTTACCTGAGAAAACAGCTAGGAAGAAGAGGCGTCTTAAGCAGATTAGATTAAGCTTTGTGAAGAAGCCAAAGAGAATGATGCGTCGAGGTTAATGATCTGACTCAGAAATGTTGCCAGCAAGGGATATGAGAATGTAGGTTGGAGTTAAATTTTTGGACTTTGATACTGATGTTGTTTCTTTTAAATTTACCGTTTGACAATACAGGAATAAGAATTTGTTTAAGCTTATATTTGTTTCAAATGAGATGACTGTCTTTTGAAGGCAGTGAAAACAGAATTCGTGCAACTTAGAAGTTCTTGTGAAGAATTGTGATGTTTAATCTTCTTTGTCTATGGCAAAAATAATGTCGTAATTCTATTCTCATCAAAGAATTTTCTGCATTGAAGCATTACGTTTTTAGAAAAATATTCTTGTTCATGTAGTTATGCTAAGCCTTTAATTTCTGACAGATTATTGAAAGAGACAATTGTGTTCTGAGATTTAATTCAGGAAACATACATGCTTGAATTCAGAATGGAGGAGAGCAATTTATTGTCATATGAGCTTGGTGTTCCATTAACTGAAATGTAAGTTTAACAATTTTTGACTTGATAACACAATTAATAAATACACGATTCAATTTTTCTAATGTTTGTGTCATAATGAATAATATTTGACAAAAAAAAAAATCATTGACACAATTATGACTTGTCAACGAATTGTCAACCCGAAAGCAGCTCAAATGAAAAGCAACAAACAAGGATTAAAACCTCCAAATTGTTGTCTAATTCATTTTAGGAAGTTCCATCCTCTATTGAATGCTACATCTTACAAAGACAACATTAGTAGAAATTAGAAAACACTATTACACTGGCACTGCAAATCCTGTAAACTGTTTAAGCTTTCTTTTCAGAACTGAACTGACCTAATATTAATACGCTGACATTGTAAATCCTTTGTACTCCTGTTTAAGCTTCCTTCCAGAATCGAACTGACCTGTCGTTGCCGCAGGAAATGAAGGCAGCTTCTGTCGGCGAGTGCTCCAGCCAGCGGGGTGCACCGACATGGCTGGAAGACCACTTTGCAACCTTTTCTGCATTAAGGGCATCCCAAATAACAATCTGCATTCACAAGCCATTTGTAAGGAATGATACCACAAACACACTCGAGTTAACAATGGCACATAATGAACCTCATTGCTTGAATCGTCAATGGATAAAACAAACTCTTCTGTATCATTAAAAACAGCCTGCACAGTTGAAACAGAAAAATTAGACCACCTGCAGAAACATATTAGAATCTAGTAACTTAGCGTTTCACCTATCAATGATCTGAAATTCAAGAGATGAAGCAAAACAAAAATATGAATACATATTTAGATTCCAGAATTTTGAAACATGCAAACTAGCTTGTGTCATTAATCGTCTTAAGAGATGACAGCATTCCTAAAGAGGATAGAGAATGGGAGAGCTAAAAAATGACAAGTGCCTGGTTTCTATCCAATAAATTTTCATTAGTAGTCCTATTAGTGCAGATTTCTGGAAATTAAGCCTTAAAAATGTGAACAAACATATCAGAGTTTCATAATCTGGAGAAGCGAGAAGGCCCTCCCGACATACTTGACATCTCAATTGTGTATGAGTAGCACCAAGATATTGTTTGACCAATCTACCACTGCCAACCTCCCAGAGCTTAACAGTAGAATCCTTGCCACAAGAAAGAACAAACCTGTAAAGAGAATCATTAGAAGGCATGCAAATATAAGTTTTTTCCTCTAGATCTTTTTCCTCTGATGCGCACTATCTATCACATACCGTCTATTGAAAGAATGGATGAACAATAAAGAAAACTAACAGGCTCTTCAGTTCGAAAATTGTCAAGAAGTATGCATTATAAAGTCTTGTTTGCTTTGTTTCTTCAAGTGATACACGAATTTTTCTTATAAGTCACGGCATCTACAAATGCACTTAGTTTCAGAAACTTCACAACTAATGAACAGTTGGACATCAAACATGCACATGTACTTATTTCATACCTTACCTTTGATCTTTTGTAAACATTGCACTTGTTGCCTCTACTGTCCCATGTGCACCAACGATGGATCTAACACAATCAGAACTTACTCCATCCCACAACCGAATAGCCCCGTCTTTGGATGCTGTCACGTACATGCCACCTGTAAGTGAATACCTCACCTGCATTACAGACCATATGCAATAAGGGAATATCCCTGATTACTAAGTTGCATGTACATTAGATCAAATACCTGATTTATGGCTCCATTAACACCAACTTCTGGAGCATTAGCTGACAGAAAACACTGAAAGGAGTTCACATCATACAAGTGTGGAATTGGATGATCCGTTCCTGTCAGTTTGGCTTTATCAATGACTATATCAAAAGTAAAATCTTCCAAAAAGTTTCAGTCCAAACCACAAAGTGACCCCAAAACAGAAATTGTCTGAATTTATATTGATGGTAAAGAGAAATGAACTAGTAAACCATTGAGCAGCATATACTAAACTTGAACAGCAATCAATTTCAAACATTTAATCATATCACTATTCACACATGTCATATCATCCAGTCGTGCCAATGACACCCTGAGGAAGATGGACCAATTATTGCCAGATGTATATGCATCATTTGCTTCACAACTTACCAGTGGCATAGCATATGCTTTGAAAGTTCCTCATTCTGAGAGAGCACAATTTGAGGAGCAGTATGGAACAATCAAGAAAATGCAAAAGAAATTTACACAAGCTGAAGCATAATGAATATGTGTTAAATGATTGGCCAGTCTCTTAACATGATGAAAAAACAAACTCAATTTTCTATAACAGATCATTTCACTAAAGAATTGCTAAAAACAATATGTAGATAAAACATTTACCTGCAAGAAGAAAATCCCCTGATGGATGGAAGGATACAGAACGCACATTATGAGTATCCTGTAATTAGATGTTAATTGTAATTTTAGCCATCTGGAGAGAGAAGATTCAGTTAAAAAAAACAGCTTAAAAATCAAAGAACCTGTCACCATCACAAAGTAATGGGAGAAACTAACCTGGATTACTCTGAAAGCTCTCTTTGCAGTAACTTTGGAAAAATCAAAGAACCTAAACGACATTCATAAGGATTGAGTAAAAGAACTCCAAGTTTCAGCTGATTTTGTAGAAGATAAATACACACAAACGTGTGCATGAAAATGTAGGATAAATGTGCCTAAGTTTGTGTGTGCGAAATAAATCACAGAGCATAACACTGATTATGCCGATAATGAACCTAGTTGGAATAACGAGAACAGTTGCAATGCATGAGAAAAAGACTCGCAGTTTGATTATAAAAAATCATACTTTATTGTGTGATCTTTAGCTCCCGATATAAGAACTGGGTTTTGAGGATGGAAATCTAAATCATTTACTGGCTGCAGTCAACTCAGCAAACATTAGATGATAGAAAGGACAAATTTATGCACCTCTTGCAGTCCAGTGGAAAGAGAAATGTACAAAACAAATGCGTAAGAGGTAAAATACTACAGAGTACAGAATAGTAATCAAGCAGACCTGTATGTGATCATAAAATGTCCTGATGACAGGTCGAATGGGACCGTTCCTTGCATCTGACTGCATCATTTGTTTGATTTTTGAAACCTGCAAGATAGGCTTGTGCTTAGTTGCAGGTGAAAACAACTTTGAAGAGAACTGATCATGCAATATGAAACATATGACACCTCAAAGAGTTTAATAGACGTATCTGCACTTCCTGTGGCAACAAATCTCCCATCCGGACTAAATCGTGCAAATTTGGCAACATTCTGGAAAACTTAAAACATCAGTTTGTAAATATATGATTGAAAAACGTCAACAAGATGCAAAATTACATTCTTCTAAATATTTTTTATACCTTGTGCTCAGAAAGATGCCGTGTTTCATGCTTCGGAAAAGTTTTTGATGATCCCTTTGTATCATGTATTGCACTGCATTAACAAAGCATACGTCATATCAGATTTCTACCTCGTATGTTCTTCCCTTTTCACTCTCCTTGAAATGTTTCCTAATCCTATTTTCTTGCAATATGAGCCTCTTACAAACCATGAAAGGAACCTCTTGCAACATGGGCTCATTGAACATTAAATTGCATCTAAACATAACAAGAATAATAACGTATCCAAAACACATACTAAACTAAACTAACAGGCTCTAAAATGTAAGCTACCTGAAATCAACAGAAACGGTGGGAGGAGCCGGGCCAGAGCCATAAGACGCAGGGATTGATGTGCCTAGATCATATAATGGAGTGGAAGTAATGCCTCTTAACATCTCATCTTTCTCCGCTGCAAGACCCTGTAGTTACTTCAGTACAAATAAAAAGAAAGTTCTTTCCCTTCACACACAACACATCACTAAATTCAAACACCAACACAAATCATCAGGTTGTGTCTGGAAGAATTCCAAATTGCAACAACCTTAGCAACAAGCTCAAGAAGTTTATCAGGGGGAGCTTCCACATTCAAAGGAGTCATCGTTGCTGATGCAACTGCACTAGCAGCCTACAACAAACAACACAAACTTCGATCAAATTCAATTCTATTTTCAACAAAGCACTAAAAAAGAAGATAAGTTCTAGTCAATATTCGTTAAAGATTCAATTTTTTTAACAGTTTCACATGTTTGGTTCATTAATTGAGAGAAATGAGAGGAAAAGAGAACCTGGGTAAAATTGTTGTCGCGAAGATGAGCAACAATGAGAGAGTGGAGGTGTCGATGAAGTTTGCCATCTTGTAAAATTTGCTCCAAACTGCTGTTGTTTTCCATTACACGACTTTTCTCTTTTGGGTTCACTCACCCTCACTTCAGTTTTTTTTTCAAGGACAAATGTTCATCACTTCATTGACTGCAATAGTACAATACTACAATACGGACTAAATCAGACAGTTTCAAAAAATGGAGGGACTAAATTGGCTATTTGTTAAACAGACTTTATCATGGATTCTTTTTTTTTTTTTAAGAACTTTATGATGTATTCTTAGTTTCTTGTCAATTTTTAGTACGATACGACACGATATGCTATTAAGAGGATTTAAATTTAGGATGAATGAGTATATGTCAAAAAGGTGTCACCAAATTTATGAGACTTGAAAATTATGTATTTTTATGTTATTATTGCGTTGATATGTTTATGACATGATTTACTCATTTAATATAAATTTTTATTGTTCGAACCTTATATCAAATTTGATCGTGTGAAATATGTCAAGTTGTGTCAAAACACTTAATAAATAAATTGTGCTTGTGTTTGCAAAATGGACAAAATTTTAATTAATGTGCCCATCTCACACATGGGTGTAAAATTGAAACGAACTTACGATTTCATTAAAACTAGCAATTCAAGGTTCATGATTCATAAAAATAGAATCAGACCGTGAATTAGCCAGTTCTAACGATTCAATTTTGATTTCTGTTCTGAAACCAATAGTGCAACTGTAACGTCCTAAAATTTCGATAATTTACAAAATTTTAAATAAAATTATGTAAACATGTGCATAAATTTTTCGTGCTTTGTTTAAATAAATATTTGGGATAGAATCAATTGAAATATTGAAGAGAGGAGATTAAAACAAAATTTAGAAAGATATGAATTTCGAGAATTTCAAAATCCGGAAATTATTTTGGATCGATGTCAAATAAATTACGAAGCAAAATGGACCCAAGGCGACTGGATAAAAATTTTCTTACACTCAAATCCCACTCACCCGACAAAAGCCATTCTTCTCCTCATTTTATGCATATGTCCCTCTCCTCGCATTCTCTCTTTCCTCTTCTCCATACACGACTTCTCCTTCTTCCTCTTACTTTCCAAAATTTTCTTCTCAAAAAAAAATCATCCTCTCTGAGCAAAAACATGATGATGAAAGCTTAAGAATCAAGTGAAGAACCTTAATTTGGTGAGTATTCTTGAGCATAATTTGAAAATCACGTACGTCTTTTATACTCAACTTCAAAATGCCATAATTCCTTGAATTGAGCTCCATTTTGAGTAAAATTTGTTTTTTTGGAAAGCTTAGTATGTGTACTAAGCATTGGTAACCATTTTTGGTGTAAATTCAAGGTTTAAGTTCATGAAATTAGTGTTTTAAGTTGGATGGTTCAAAGTTACAGGGTTGAGATTTTTGAATCTAAGTTTATGTTCAAGAATTGTTGTTTACGTAGGTTTCTTTGGGTTCTAATGAGATGATATTTATGGTTAATTTCATTGGGTTATGAATGAGGTGAGAGTATGGATTAATCATAGTATAATGCTTAAGTTTTTAGAAAGGAAATTGAGGCATAAATGTGTAGATGTTGTATGGGAAGTTAGGAGAGGAGAAATCATAAGTAATTTAACTTAAATGAAACATTAAAAATGATTATTAATGAAAGAAAAATGAATTATATGAAGAGGTTGAAGGAAAACATAAATGAAAAAAGAGAAAAGGAAAAGAAGGAAAATTTAAGCTTAAGCACATTATTTAATTAAGGTTTGTAATAAATTTTATGCATGTGTGATAAGTATAATCTTAATCGTTAATAGGTGGATCGAATCAAGGCGAGAGTAGTTCTCAGCCTGGACATTAGATGAGTTTTGCGAGGTAAGTAACACGAATGCAACCATCCTTGTGTGTGATTTTGTTGTGGATAATTGTTTCGGTATGATTGTTAAATTGATATGATGTTGGTGATATTATAAAATGAGAATTTATGTGGATGTGTTGTGATTAAAATGTTTGTGGCATGTTAAATTGATTAATTATGATGATCATATACATATTGTTATCAATTTGGAAATGATATGTTGATTTGGATTGCTTACATACCATATTTGAAATGATTGTGATAAATTGTGTTATATGTGGACATAAGAATGTTTTGTGACATAATTGTGAAAATGTTATGGTGTTGGACTGTTTATATGCCATATATGATACGAGTTTGATAAATTGTATTTGAGTGATTATCTATGAATCACAATATATGGTTATATGCTCAATATGTGTGGTTGATCAATATGTGTGGTTTTCATCTTAAATGATGAAATGGAATATTGATGAAATGGAAGGTATATTGATGATACATTGAGCACATGACATTCATACACTTAGGTTCTTAGTGAACATTGTGTCTTTATATGTGTATAAAGAATCTAAGTGAATAAAGGAATTTGACGAGGGAGTGGTTATAACACATTTTATGAAAACAGTCGGTGCTGTGTGAATACTGTTAATGACATTTGGTGCTGTGTGCATAATGTCTTAGTGCTAAACGCACAATATTACGGATAGTATATAAAACATGCTAATCCGGGCACAGTGGATAATATTTGTATACAGACGTGTATATAAATGTGTCAGGCCAAAGTGGGCGAATTATTG
>CANYCX010116202.1:0-11560 GCA_948193385.1 Breynia disticha f. nivosa
CATCCATTTATCTCATAATATTCAAAAAATACCAAACCATCAACTTGAAATCAACCTTCCTTACCTACCTTAATCAACTTAGAATGAAAGATGCAAGAAATCAATCTCCAAATCCTTTTCTTTGATCAAATTCTCACTTTCCCTGCTCTTTCTCCTTCTCTTTTGCTCTGGTTAGAAAGATAAGTAAATATACATTTTTGTGTGATTCTCGAGTGTTCGTTTTATATTTTTTTCAGGCAAACAACAATCCACGCGTGGTGGAATGTGAACTACGCGTGGTAGTGCCGACTGCGCGTACTTTGGCCTTCACCACGTGTACTTTACTACCATGTTCATATATGTTCATAGGTGTTCATCCATGTTCATATATGTTCATAGGTGTTCATCCATGTTCATATATGTTCATAGGTGTTCATTTCTGATTATGGTCATGTTCAAATGTGTTCATTTGTGTTCATCTAGATCAAAACCTAAGCATATAACTCAACATTTTCAATATGCATTATCTATTGTTTAAACATTTATTTGACTTCATTTTAATATGAAAATTTTTCCGGGATGTTACAAATAAAAATAATAAAATCAAAATAAAAACAAAAAGTAAAAATGAATAAACTAATAACGTCTAGCTTTAACTAATATTTTTTTCCCTGGCAACGGTGCCATAAACTACCCTACGTTGCCAATAGGCAAGTGTACCTATCGGTGCAGTAACTTGCTTTAATAGCCCCAAGTGTCGATCCCACAAAGACAGATTACTAGCTACTTACTATTTATTATTATTTAGCCTACCAAATGTAATGAAATTAATTAAAAATATAAATTACTAATTAAACTAACAAGAAATAAAAGCCATAAGATTAAAAATAATTTTTAAAGGCAACATATAGATTGTGAATCCCCAAAGGTGTTTAAAATCAATTGGAATCAGAATTATTATTATTGTTGTGACTAGACCGTGGTAATTCTTAAATTATATTAATTCATCTCTTGAGATAATTAACATCTAATATTAACTAACTTAACTTGAAATCTCTTTCTAAGTTAAACTAATTAACATTGCATTAGTGTTCTGTGAATTACTCTGTTAAGTTTGACTTATGTCTATCTATCTCTAGATTTGTAAGCTACTCCTTTTAATTATGAGTGATCTATCTATATTAGATCTTATGATTAGCCTCATATGAATCAATATGTCAATTTGCAAGCTCGTGTTCAAGCAATCAACAATGAAAAAATAAGTTATAATTAAATCTCAGTCAACAATTAACTCAACAATAAAACTAAAATCCAAAATCTAGTTCAATAAATAATGGTTCATCAACCTAAGTGTCTAAAAAGTTTAGTTCATAATTAAAGGAAAAATAACAAAAAAGATAAAAGAGAATTAGTTAACCTTAGAGAAAACCATGATGATTCCATTATAGATGACCTACTTGCTCTTTAATCTTCTATACTCTTCGCCTCTAATCGTGCTCTTCCCCGCTTGGCCTTTAGAGAAATTGAGTTTTCTCTTTAAAAAATGATGGGGAATGAATGAATAATGAATGGTGGCTGATATGATCTTAAAAGCCCTACTTTTCCTCTTTTTCAACCTGGCAAATACAAAAAAATTTAGAGCTCTGTCCAACTACACAGACGGTAATCGTCCGTGTAATATTTGTAATATGACCATGTAATGTCAAGTGCCCTTGTAATGTTTCTGATCAAGTACAATGGCACGACCATATCCATATAATTGTGCTTCTGTCTGTGTAATAGTGCATCTATCCGTATAATGATGTAAACTCTTCCAAACTTGTCCGTTTTTAACTCTGTTTTGTGTAAATTTTGTCCATAAGTCGTCCTCAGTCATTACTTAATTTGAAAATAATCAAACAAGGGATAAATGATCTGTTTACAATGATAAATGCTCAGAATACATGCAAAACATATAATATTCATAGCATAAAAATATGTATGATAGATTGTTTATCATTATTCCATGTGTCTCCTCCCACATGGATAAACCCTCTTAATGAATGGATAACATCCTTTAGTATATTTATGCGCATTAGTTACCGACTAACTAATATTATCAATTCATAAATCATATAAGCTTCTAAGCTTTTATACACAACACTTGTGTTTAAGTATCGAATATAGAATTCAAAGACCTCGATCTATTGACCCATTAAATTTGATTCTAATATGATTCTTAGTAACCTCACACATCATTATCACACAAAGTATAATGATGTACACAATGGAATCCTCTTACTTCTCTTCATATAAATCCAAAATTATGTCTATCATATGGTACTTTCCTTGAATTTTGACTCTTAAAATGAAGGTGTTAAAAGAACGTAGCTTCTAATCATGTATTAGAAAACTATTTTCCAACCTATGTGATTAATACTACTTGAGCCTAACGTGTGATTACATCTACTTTAACATTAATCGAATTTATAAATAGTAAATAGAATTACTACACAAATAAATATTACTATAGAATTTATTGCTCTTAAGATAAGGAATTTTAACATTATACCTGATTTACTATTTATTCATTAAATCTCATCCTGTTTTTGTTTCACAAAAAAAGCTCTGCACACAATGTGGTAGAACCACAATTTTATTTGGGATAATATATTCACTAGACGAAAAATTTAACTATTAAGAGTAAATTCAATTTTAGTTCCATTTTCTAAGTTACTATAACTTAACCATCATATGTTCATTACTTGATAAACTAAAATTACAAAAATTTTATTTATCTAGAAATGTGATATTTTTAATAAATTTTACTAAACAATATGCACGTCCAAAAAATATTTAAACTAATTAAACATTGCTAATGAATATAGAAATAAAATTATAATACCAAACAAATGATATTTTTGACTTATTTCACATTAAATTTTGTCAATAGCAGATAAATAGTATTACCAACTTATTACACAATAAGTTGTTACATCCAGAAAGGCATGTATGCACACCCAATGAACTTTGCAATAAAATTTCAAAAATTGATGCATAACTTTGCGAGAAATTCTATATTACAAATAACACTCAAATCGAGACCATAATTAATACTATAGTAATTATTATAAGTAATCCTCATTACTTAAACTTTTCTCAATTTGCTAAAATTTTACATCATGAACATACTAAATATTCAAGCGTTCATAAAATTTTAGGTTAAACCCAACAAACATAGCCATTAGGATTCTAATTAAGACTAATTTAGTTAGTATAAGTAATTCTTATCACTTAAAATTTTGTCAACACATTAAAAATATTTAATTGGTTTTCAACAAACCAACATCCTGATTGCCTAATTAGGCTATTACAGCTAAGTTACACACAAACTTAGTTTCTCAACTAAATTGCATTCACAAAGATCAAACAATATGTAATTTATTGGAACACATCCAATTTTATGATATTACATTTTTTTTATCATTTCTGGTGTTTTCCAAACCAAAAATTTCGTAAAATATTTTCACGTAGAAATATATTTTACTATTTCCAACAACTTTTGCGAAAACTTATCTTTAATTAAGAAATAAAACTTCTTTTCAAGATTAATTTCTGAATTTCGTTGTTGATTTTGGTAAATACATTATAACTTCAACAATGTAATCAATAATAAAAAATATATTTCTTAATTTTAGGTTCACCGAGAGAATTCAAAAATTCAATTTCTTTTACGTACGCGAACCTCTTTTACAGACATTTAATGATTGACATTATCTATAACACAAATAAGGTAACGCTACTATGTAAAAAAATTACATAAAAAATTTTTAATATGCATTACAATCATAATGTAACTTTATTAGAATTGATTGACAAATAAATATATTTACAATAATTAAAATGCACAATTTTAATTAATTATTCTATAACACATAGAATTATATCAAATATATAAACAAATTATATAATAAATTTCTAATAACTATTATAAACTTGTTATAATTGTATTAAAATTTTATTTGAAAAATTGATACATTTAAAATAATTAAAATATGAAATTTTAATCAATTTTAAATAGAATAAAACTTCTGGAATTCAATAATTTACGAAAAATATACCAAAAAAGAAATATTGTAAATATTAAATATGTCAGAAGGTTGGAAAATTTTATTCATAAAAAGCTACTGAACGCGCCACACGCACCACTATGAGTGGGTTTGCCCATTGGTCACAACTCACGCACGTGGGGTGAACTAGTCGCGCTTGGCCACGCGCGACACGTGGTTGGCTCTGGTTGGCTATTTCATGGTTTTGATTAGTGGATTGAATATGCAGGTCGAGTCGGACCTTTGGGCTGGGTTCCAAGCAACCCGTCGCACGCACTAAAGCAACATGTCGTTTCAGTCACAAACTTAATGATTCATCGTTTCGTGCTAAGCGACACATTGTTTCGAGCAAACGACAATCACATGTGTGGTTTGACTTGATAGAAGACTTTACACGTGACGTCAGTCACAACAGTCATATACGGGGACACGCGCTGCCTTTCTGTCTGTTTTTGGTGAAGCTTTTAAACCTTTATGGTTTTATCTAGGTCTGACGCTCAATTCGTAAAACTCATCTTCCAATAAATTATAGAATTTTGGCAGCCATTTTTTTCTTTAAAACAATTCAATAAACAAGGGAGAGAAGAAAGATAAACAGTTGCATCACTTTAAAAGCTTTGACCATTGTTCCGTCGTATACAAAATAATGCTATGAAAGCAAATGCAGAAGCTATGAAAATCGATTAATAAATAATTGTATGTAAATCATTTTTCTATACTATAGTTTGTATAGATGTAAAAAAGATAAAACAAAAAGATAGTAGCTACGACCTCGTATCTATTTTCGCAATGCTAGCAACCCTTGTAAATGTTGTCCTATCGCACGCGACTATCGTTTTGCACATTTATCACAAACACACATGCATCGTGAGTAACTAAATACCCAGTAAGTACATCTACAACACTTAACAAGGTAGTTCATGCATAAGTAATCGTTCTTTAAGTGCTTTAGGTGCATTATTCCTAAATTCCAAATTTTACTTTTTCTTACATCCTTTATTTATTCTTTTTCTTACTTTAGATCTTCGGTTTTTCACTGTATATTAGACGAAAACGGTTTGGGGAACAGTTTGGGTAAACCGTTCGCCAGCTTGTTTCTGGGACTCAAATTTAAAACCATTTATTTCCTAATATTTCCAAGTATCTTTCAAAAACACAGATATTATTGATGAAATAAAAGAGTTAAGAATAGTTTCAATGGACTTAAATGAAATTCATCAAAACAAGTTTACTAAATTCAAACTCTTTTACAATCAATCCATGTTTGCTAATTGTGGAACGCAAAATTAAATTTCATTTATTTCAAATATTTGATCAAATCATGGATAGTTATATAATAAACGTAAAAGAGTTTACAAAATATCAAAATTAAAATATATCCAAATGAAAAATCACAATATTTAAGTCAAAACAATTGACTCAATTAAAAACTCTTTTACAAAACTATCCACTTTTACAGATACGTGCTCGAATCCTCCTCGTGGCAATCCTGGTAAACCTGCACAACATTAAAACAACATACAGGGGTGAGTATATAAAATACTCAGTAAGTGATAAATAAATCGTTGTTAAAATGAAGTGTAGGGAAAACTCCAGTCAGCACGGGCGTGCTTGATAAACACGGGGACGTGCTCATCTCTGATTTCCCAGTTGGCACGAACGTGCCTCAATTGAGCACGAGGTCGTGCTCATGATCTTTATCCAGATTCAATATCCAGCACGAGGACATGCTGTTCAACACGAGGGCATGCTGAAGTTTAGAAATGCCTGATTACATTATGATTTCAAGTGAGTTGCACACAACTCACTTCTATTGTCTATTCATACTTAACCAAGGCATTTCTTATACTCTTTTTCTGGCACATAGCCCTTTATATCATCAAATCAAAGCAATCCAACACATATTCATTCATTAAGCTTATTCGAAGCATATCAATTAAAGCATGGTTTGTACATATATAAGAGCACATAACTAATATACATAACCATACCCAATCATTTATATAAATTGCACACAGCAAATCACATAGGATAGTCACTCATATCAATCCTCATAGCCATTTCACACAAAAATCATACCCACACAGGATAACACACAGCTTTACTAACCATACAGGCTTTAAATCACACACATTAATCCAACACACAACATTAATCTCCATACAGGAATATCATATAAAATCAAGATCACACAGATCTCATCTCATGGAATTATAATCATATGAATGTAAATGAGTATGAAATGCCAACAAAAATCCACACAGGATGTCCCCGGGTTCTCATTATCCAAAGCACACAGTAGTGGAATCTCCAAGGCACACAGTAGTGGAGTGGCACACAGCCTGAGTACACAGCTCTGAGCACATAACTCATAAGTACGGACAACACACAACACGTTTAGGATAACACACAACACATCCTTTATCCACACAGGAAATCATGTCACACAGATGTTTATGCAGCACATATGAATGTTTGTAATATTCATATCAATAGTACACAACACAGCTCACACAGAGCACATAGCATATCCACACAGGATCATATAACAATATCTGCACATAACTCATATTATCCTTTCCTTTCTATCATTCAAAACACACAATAAGTGAACAAAGAAAGCATGTAACACATCACACAGAATAAAGATAACACAGAATAAAGATCACATAGTTCCATATAGGTGCATGGTAATTCATATGATAAACACATAACATTTATCTCTTTCTTTTCATGCCTTCCACACAGTATTAAGTTCATAAGTACATAACATAATGAACAATGAAGACATATATCATAATCATCTAGATCATAACCTATTAAAGCACAACGCAGTCTTAGTAACCACATAGGTTAATTTCATAAAGGCATACATCTCATATTCCCTACAGGAATCACATAGCAAAAGCTATGATCATAATAGTTTAGCATAAAACATTCATATTATGATCCAAAATCAATTCACATAGCTTTAGTCACAACCAAGTCTTTTGGACTTATCTTTCATTACCTAGGAAAGATCATCATTGTAAGCTTAGCTTACTTAACCATATCAATACTCAAGAACTTTACACAATAGCTTTACTTACTGATCATTCTTAGTTCATACCTTGCATCATGTAATTAGTTTAAAAGCACACAACCTATGAACAAACATAAGCATATCTTGCACAAAGCATTTAAATCATACAATCTTTAACAACATCCAACCTCAGAAGGATATTCAAGCCATTAAGGCTATCACATGTCACATCATAAGAACTCTTATACTCCCCTATACTCTATAGTAGTATGATTATTCATAAACCATATCATCAATGGCTTATTCTTACACTTTAAGTGAATTCTCACACAATAACTCAAGGTTTGCAACACATAAACAACTTACTATCAAATAATAGTAAGTGTAAAACCACTTACCTTAACCTTTCATAAATTCTGTATAAGAACAAATTTACTCCAAGCTCCATAACGAATTTCCTAATACATATTTCCCAAATAGTTTCATTAATAAGTAGCTCATCTCAACTCATATATGTACTTAAATCAAAGAACACTTCTAAGTTCATCAAATTCGAATTAAATCCCACGACATCATATATGGCTATCTAAATTAAATGAATCGTTCTTAATTCAGCCATTCATTCAACCTTCTCTAATCTAGAATAGCAAAACTGTAACCCTTGGATATCAAAATACTACCACGACATACTCATATAATGAACAAGGAGGATTTACCTCCTATTTTCCATGAAAATCCATCAATTTTAACAATAAATCAACCTGCAAACACTCTCTAGGGTTTCTCTGCTCATATATCGAGCTTCAGTGCATTTCCCGTAACAGATGAACTTTTTAAACAAGCACCACATGTATATATGAATGGCACGACCCACTCAAAACTTGGTACGATCCGTGTCCATTTGCTCATGCCAATTATTTTCTTGGCACAATTTCTCATTAAACTAGCACAGTTCGTGCTACTTCTTTCATATTAATCAATGCCAATCGTGCCTATCCTTCCTAGGCACACCTCATGCCTTTTCCTTGTGCCAACAATGTCATAATTTTAAGCATGGCATGATACAACACATTGCCATTCAATTACATTTTTAAGCCTTATAGTATTAGGTTGTCATATATACATTTTGTTTCTGTTTAAAATTTAGGATATTACATCGTTTAGACATTCTAGCCTTCCTTGGAACCGAAATGATTTTGTGGAACACATTTTCATAAATCAATTTGTTTCTGTTTAAAATTTACTATATAATTTATAAAAATGATATAAAATCAAGTCTAAAAAAACAGAGGAGAGAGAGAATATAAAAGATATATACACGCTATTTTATAAACTTCGGCCCAAATCTGTTTTCATTCATAAAACAAAGCATTAGCGGAAGCAAATAAGTTTGAAAACATTCAAACTGAAAACCTGCATGTATATACAAATGTACAATATGTACAAATCCAAAATAACAAAAATGACAACTGGAGCTCGACCTCTGATGTAGCTCTGGAAAGTATCGATCAACTCTGTAGTCCAGTGAAATGCAGCTACCTACGATCTGCACAATCATTTAAAACAACAACAAGGTGAGTATAAACAATACTCAATAAGTATTCTTCGCTTTAACGTAAATGATGTGCAGGGGAAAGTATATAATAGCACGAGGACGTGCGTATTTATCTTGTCCCTCGGCATCCCCGAATGCTAGACAAAACAATTTCACAGATATCACATCAGCACACAACTTTCTCAAACTCTGCACACAACAAAATATGATCACATAGATCAAACAGAAAGCACACAACATAATACGATCACACAGATCAATCAGGAAGCACACAACATTTCCTCGTCTTTATTTCACACAGAATTCAATATAGTTCATTCAATATCGTGCACACAGCAAAATACGAACCACACAGGTTCAACAATAGCAATCTCAGTCATACATAAATGAATATAATGTATGAAGTGAAATGAAATGAAATTTCACACAGAATGACCCGGGTATTTTCCACTATCGCACACAATAGTGGACTTATCCTCTATTGCACATAGCAGAGGTAAGGCATATACCCTGAGCACACAGCTCTGAGCAAAGCTCGTAAATACGGACTATTGCACACAGCAGTCCAGGAAAACACACAGTAATCCTTTTATCTTTTTAGCCACACAGGCTCGTGTTATACAGATATGTAAATGTATGAATGTAATCAATATGAATATCATTCGTAATCATAGCACACATCAAAGCACACAACTAAAACATTTATCTCAGCTCACACAGAGCAAATCAGACAAAACCACATAGGTATTCATTCAATATACGATTCAATCATACCATACAGGTATCATTCATACCAATTAAACATAACTCATATCATTTCCAATATCAATCTCAAAAACAAACATCTCACATTCACTAAGGTTCATCTAGCAACTCAGCAATTCATTATAAGCGTCTTTGCTATACTTTGCTTAATCCACGTAATTCTAAATAGATTACGATCCAATTAAGTAAGCGTAAGAACACTTACACGTAAGCCCCGAATACTTACCTCGAAAACAAGTAAATAATAATCAACACTGGCTCAACAGCCTCCCAGTCGTCGTACAGATCCTCCTGTACGAAATTAATCGTATATAATATATTACTAACCAATTCAAGTATTGATTATAACTTTAGAATCATTAAAACATCTTATTTCAACCTTAAGTTAACTATATGTCAACTTTTCCATTTATTCTTCTTAACATCCAATCTTCTTTAATTCATTTCTAAACAATTCACGAGACTTCCTTCAATTCTCAACACTTATTCATAACCATTTCTAGCAACATTTCCATAGCATAAAGCCATAATTCAATTCAATGTTAACCAATTGTCAACTTTACCTAAACTTAGGTTATACCTCTTTTTCCATCATTTATCATCCATAAACTTATCCTAACATAATGCTAATCTTATTCCCAACCTTTCAACATCATAATTCAGCTCAATATCAGTAATTTCTAGCAATTAATATCAGATTAAATCTATTTAATCTAACAAAAATACAACATAAAACCTTATATAAACCATATATCAACCATCATATCTCCTTACCTTGTTGATTTCTTGCAACAAAACTAAGTTAATTCCCTTCCTCCTTGATTTATCAATCTCCTTTGCTATTCTGATGGTTTCCTGTGGCTGAACTCTGCAGAAATTTTGATTTGTAAATGTAAAATGAGATTTTGTCGGTTAATCGATCAAAGTTTATATTTTTTTTTCAAAAAATCTGGTAAGAACGCGGCCTAGAGTTTGAAGTACGCGGTTTCGTTATGAATCTGCGTTCTTTGCCTCCCACACCGTGTTCTTTTCATTTTCAGGGTTTTCCGATTTTTGTCGATCGTTTCGCGTCAACCTTCGATCAACCTTTCGTATATCTTTATATATTAACGTTAAAACACATTTTTATCGTTATTTTACAACGAAAAATATCCAGAATGTTACAATTCTCCCCTTCTTAGAAAATTTCGTCCCCGAAATTTCAAATTAAGGAACTTAGAATCAAAGTATAGATTGTAACATTCAATATCGAAAGCTGAAATCGAAACGTACCTCACTGCTCCGAAGTAGAATCAGGAAACAGATATGGATACTGTCGTCGCATCTCACTCCACCTCCCATGTCGCTTCTTTTGGTGAATGAAAGCTCCATTTCACCAAAACCATCGAAATCTCACGATTTCGTAAATGTCTCACTTGTCGGTCTAAAATCTCAACAGGCTCTTCCTCGTAAGTCAGCTCCTAAGATACCTCTATCTCTGGAGTGATCAATACGTGACTAGGATCAGATCGGTACCGTCTCAGCATAGAAATGTGGAATACGTCGTGTAATCGGGACAACTCTACTGGTAACCTCAGTCTATAAGTCAGTGGTCCTACTCTCTCTGTATCTCGTACGATCCTATATATCTAGGACTCAACTTACCTCGTCTCCCAAATCTAATCACACCTGGCCAGGGTGAAACTCCTAAGAAAACTCTATCGCCGACCTCATACTCTATCTCTCTGTGATGTCGGTCGTGATAGCTTTTTTGACGATCTTGAGCTGCTCGCATACAATGTTTCACTACATTCACTTTATCCAGGGTTTGCTGAACCAACTGTGGTCCCTCAATCTGTCTCAAACCCTCAACATCCCAATAAACCAGACTACGACACCGTCTCCCGTATAATGCCTCGTAAGGTGCCATCCCGATACTAGAATGATAACTGTTGTTGTACGGAAATTCAACTAAAGGTAAGTGATCATCCCAACTACCACCAAACTCCAGAATACATGCTCGAAGCATATCCTCAACTGTCTGTATCGTCCTCTCTAACTGACCATCAGTCTGCGGATGGAAAGTCGTACTAAACCTCAAGCGAGTACCCATCGCATCCTAGAGACTCTGCCAGAATCGCGATGTAAACCTAGGATCACGATCAGACACAA
>CANYCX010116319.1:0-10217 GCA_948193385.1 Breynia disticha f. nivosa
TTTTCAATCCTTTTCGATCCCCTTTCATACATATACTTACACATACATGTCTATAACTTCATACAACATTATATCCACTCAATTAACACCATTTAACATTAAATTAACATATATAACAACTTCGAATCAAACCTCAACATATATCAATTTTATTCATCTTCTTTTCTTGAATTCCCCGATTCGTACTCCAAATTCCACAATACTTATACCAAAGTATCTTTAACACCCTTCTAACATTATTATTCATTCATTAGCATGAATGGACACTAGATTACACTCTAATTAAACTTCTAAACGTACCTCATCTCACCTTTATAATTCCACTCGAACTAAACATTTATTCTTTTCATTTCAACCATTTTCATGATTCTTTATCCCCTTTTTAGAATAGACGAATTTTTGGGGCGTTACATTGGATTCATCAAGAATGATGATGAGCCTTGTGTATACCATAAGTTTAGTGGGAGCGTAGTAGTGTTCCTTGTATTTTATGTCGATGACATCTTGCTTATTGGAAACGATGTATCAGCATTGCAACAAGTGAAGCAATGGTTAAGCGCATGTTTCTCAATGAAAGACTTAGGGGAAACCGAGGTTATACTTGGTATAATGATCTATAGAGATAGATCACGGCGTGTTTTGGGACTAAGTCAAGAAAAATACATAGATAAGATACTGAAGCGGTTCAGTATGGAACAATCCAAGAAGGGATTATTGCCCTTACAGCAAGGGGTGGTTCTCTCTAAGAAGGATTGCCCATCCTCTAGAGAAGAGAGAGAACGTATGAATAAAATCCCATATACATCAGCTACAGGATCTATTATGTACGCTATGCTATGTACTAGGCCGGATGTTGCTTATGCACTAAGCACAACTAGCAGATTCTAGCAAGATCCCAGAAAGATCCACTGGTCTGCAGTTAAGACAATTCTTAAGTACTTAAGAAGGACTAAAGACTTGTTCTTAGTGTATGGAGGTCAAGACGAGCTAAGTACAACAGGATACATTGATGCTGCGACCCCGACAAGTAAGAACGATTCACGAGCGCAATCAGGATACATATTCATGTTGAATGGAGGAGCTGTCAGCTGGAGGAGCTCTAAACAGAGCACAGTGGCAGATTCTACAACAGAAGCTAAGTATATAGCAGCATCTGAGGCAGCTAAGGAAGCTGTTTGGATCAAAAAGTTCATTTCAGGACTAGGAGTTGTCCCATCTATCCTAGATCCCTTGGAACTTTTGTGTGATAATAATGGAGCTATAGCACAGGCCAAGGAGCCCCGAAATCACCACCGATCCAAACACATACTCAAGAAGTTCCATCTCATTCGAGAAATAAGGGTGTTAGCAATATGCCTTTTGCTAAATCAAGATATCTGGGTCAAGGGATTTATTTGAGTTGTAGTAGGGCTGTTGACATCGCTCGTCAGCTATTTAATTTAGGGTGTATTTAGTGTCTTACTAGAGACCGCCTATGATTTATGAGTTATTAAACTCATTACCTTTATTAAATAGTCCTACAGATCGCACGCGGATAGCGAAAAACCTAAAAGGGTAATTTCAATATTTCACCTTAGGTCAAAATTCAGTCATTGGACCGGGTTGGGCATTTGGGCCAATTTTGGTAATTGGGCCCAAGATGGATGAAAAATATTTCTTACATGAATTTAAGACAAAGATTATTTATTAAATATGATGTCTTAAATAAGAAATAAAAAGGGAGAGAAAATTTAGGAGCTTTGTCTTAAATTACGTGTCTTGATGATTTTTTCCTCTGCAAAAAAGTTTTAAACACGTAGGAAACCCAACATTAAGCAAGGTTGGGAACGTTCTCCATTGTGAATACAACAGCTTTAAGTTGGATTAGAGCTAACCTTCCTTATGGAACCATTCAAAGCTCGAATTGAAAAAAATATATATTTATATGTTCCGCCCTAATACATAAATTCGATAATTACTCTGCTGTTTATAACATGAGTATGCTGAAAAAATAATGAACATGAATAAATTTGTTCAAATAAAATAAAGCTCAACAAACAAATTTTTAATGTATTGTTCGAAGTTTTTTGTAGTTGATGGAGACACTATAAATACTTGGATTGTTTGAATGATTTTAGGAACTCTTCCTGGATGAATTAAGGAAGTGATTGGACTTGATTTTCTGTGTTTGTCTGTTGATTTTATATGATGATTTGAAGTGTTAGTTTGACAAAATGAGATAATGTCTGTATATTGCATATTTCTTCTGAAGTTTTATAGACTTGTTCTTAATTGAAATGAGTCCCATATTATTGCTAAAATGTATGGTTGATTGATGTTACCTCTATTTTAGTTATATTTTCTTGAGGATAAACAAAGATTTAAGTGTAGGTTGTTTGATAAACGTTCTGCTATACATATTTAATGTGATAAATATTCCATGTTTAGCGTACATTTCGAGTGTTTATCTTTGAAAAGAGTCTATTTATCCTGTATTTTATCATTCGCTGGTTAATTAATAACTTCGTACAAATATTGGATGAATTTACGACGAAATGGAGTTAAAGCAGGCTGATTTATGCATCTCTCTCAAGCTACATGGACAAAGAAGGGCTACATGGAAAGAGACAAATTTCTACACGGTCAATTGCAATGTTTGTGTAATAAATTTGTAGTCATACACGGTCATTTTGGTAGCTACACGGACAAAAGCATATTTCAACACGAATACCATGGATGTCTGTGCATTGGACCCGTAGCCTTACACGGGCATTTTGCAGGTTAGATGGGCTAGGCCAAATGCTATATGGAGGCTACATTGTCCGTGTAGTTGCACAGTAATTGGAGAACCAGGGGCATTTTCGTCACATAACGTAAAAGAGGAAGGATTTTAACACCGAAAGATCGATAGATAGCATCACAATAGAAGAATAGACAAAAAGTTAAGGGTTCAAATAGTAAAGAACGCGATATAGGACAAAAAAGCGGCGAGGATTTTGGAGCAAATGGGTCAGCTATAGCAGAATCTCCATGAGTTTCTCTGCAATTGACGGTTTTTCCTTTGTCCCTTTTGTTGCTTTCTCTCTTGTTATGAACTAAACTCTTCTAAGCACTTAGGTTGAGATAAACCAATTGATTTATTGATTCTGAGATTGAGATTTGTTATTTTTGATGGTTTGTTGGTTGATTGAGATTCAATTATGACTTATTCTTTCTTATTGTTGATTGTTTGAATGCACACTTGTGATTGATTATTGATTCGCATAAGGCTAATAGAGAGATCGGAGATACGATAGATCACTTATAATTGGAAGGAGTTGCATGCAAATCTAGAGATAGATCTACATAAATCCTCTGGGTTAAGGTCAAACTTAATAGTATAAATCACAAAATGTTAATGCAATGTTAATGGATTCAACTTAAAAAGCAATTTCGGGTTAAATCGGTTAATGCCAGATATTAATTACCTTAAAAGACAAATTAATGTAAATCAAGAATTGTCAAAGTACAATCCCAAATAGTATTGATAATTGAACAATCTTTGGAATTCGATATCCAAGTGCTACCTTAGTAAATAGTTTATTCCTTCAGTTTTTGTTTTTTTTTATTATAGTAATTAGTAGTTTAAATTTTTAATTACTTTCATCACAATTTGTAGGCTAAATAATAATAGTTGAGTAAATAGCTAGTACTTCAATGCTTGTGAGATCGACACCTGAGACTCTTAAAATTTGTTATTGCATTTATATGTGCAGTTGTCTATTGGCAACTTAAAATAGATTGTCATCACCGACCACATTAGCATACATTATTAAAAAATAAATCAATTCCCACATGAGCACAGATCTACGACTAGTTTAACTAATAGTTGGAAATAATTTTGAGAGAAATCGCAATCTACATCTTGATATGAAAACAATCTACATAAATCTCAAACGCACTTATCATGATAAGGTTTATTTTTTCTTACATTTTATATATTTGAAAGCTAAAATATATTTGAAGTCGATTCACCAATTACTTTCAAAAACAATAATGACAAATTTCTGAAGAAATGAGAAAGAAAGAGAGAATAATTGAGGATTATCGACCTTGTTGGAGAGTGGCGGTTAACTCCAGAACACCATCACCAGTAGAAGAAGTAGTCCCAGAAAGTGAAGATCTCTTTACAATAAAAACAGGTTCTTTGGGGATTGGTAGAGTTGCAGTTTCACTTCCAAGCATAAAAAGTACAGTTGACATTGTGGGACGATCTTCTGCTTCTTCTTGTACGCACAACAGTCCAACATTTAGACACCTTATAAATTCATTTGCATTGCACGTTTCAGCTATTGCCTTCTCCATCAACTCCATTGCTTTTTGCTCCTTCCACATCCTCCATGCCTGTCTAACTCAATTTCATCAATCAAAATGTAAATCATATGTAAAAATATAAGCCAATAAATTATTAAATGACCCAGTGCAACAACATACGTAACCCAGAAGATTCACAGCTTGTTCAGACTTGTAAAATGCTGTGTTTCTTTTTCCGCTCAGAATTTCCAGCACAACTACCCCAAAGCTAAAAACATCCGACTTGATTGAGAAAAATCCGTCTAGTGCATATTCTGGAGACATGTAACCACTGCACAGAAGAAAATTACTCATACAAGTGATTTCTATAGTTTCAGGTTCAGCTATAACTACAGAAAATCAAACTAGATCGGCATTTGGTTGAATATAGAAGCATGAAACTTACTATGTCCCAACTACTTTCCTGGTGCTGGCCTCTGTTTGTTTGCCGTCAAAGATCCTCGCCAGGCCAAAATCTGATATTTTGGGAGTCATTTCCTCGTCAAGAAGAACATTACTGGTTTTCAAATCTCTGTGTATGATTCTCAGTCTGGAGTCATGATGAAGATAGAGCAGACCTCTGGCAATCCCCATTATAATGTTGAATCTCAGCTCCCAATTTAAATGCACACACAATGTTCGATCTAGTGTAATTTTAATTTCTGGCAGTTAGCATGGAATCAATTGTCTGGTGGAAAGAAAGTAAATTTGGAAAGTTCTCGGAGGCTAACCGAATATGAAGGCATCCAAGCTTCTGTTAGGCATGTACTCATAGATCAACATCTTCTCATATCTGTCAACATAATAGCCCAGAAGTCTTACAAGATTTCGATGTTGAAGCTTGGCAATCAATATAACTTCATTTTTAAATTCCTCTAATCCTTGTCCAGAACCACTAGAAAGTCTTTTTATGGCAATTTCCTGTCCCCCTGGAAATTTTCCCTGTACATAGTTCCTTGAGAAGTATTAAATTTTAATTTAAGTTTCTTTCAAAAGAATGAAATTCATTGTAGTCGCATAATGATTTCACCTTATATACGGGTCCAAAACCTCCCTGTCCAATTTTATTTGCATCTGAGAAATCATCTGTTGCAGCTAGTATGCTCTCCAAGTCGATGAATGGCACATCTATGCCTTTCTTATCATCTTCTTTGAACTGACCAGAACCAATGAATTCTTTGATTCGTCCCTCGCTGACATTTAACCCGGAAGATGTGATGCTACTCCGAATGCTTTCCCTGTTATTTTCTGTTAAACAACTCATTAAAGTGTTAGGAAAAGCTTCAATCATCTGATAAAGAACGACAAAGGCTATGGTCTTTTCAAATCGATTACCTCGACTGATAACCATCCTGCGTTTCTGGAGATACAACAAATAGATAATAGTACATGATATTAGCAGAATCGCTGCAATTGCGCCAAGGAAAATTGATAAGTATGGTATCTGTTTGATCCTGGATGAAGGAGATCCTGAAAAGAGAAACCAGTGTGTTGTTGACAAACAGCTCTGCATCTTAGTAATTAAATTACAGCGGCAAGCAAAGCAAATCTTTGTGCAGAGCAGGATGGAAGGTGAATTGACAATGCATGGTTGGCACACACCTTGAAAGCAAGTGACATTTTCTGAATTCCATAGGAAATGCTTGTTGCATAGGCATCTTTCTGTCCCGTCTGAAGCTCGTTTGCATGTTGCATGCAGCATGTCGTCGCAGTCTTGAGTAGAATTACAAAGAGGTTCAAGTGGGTCTTTCCACCGAAATTCTGCTTCTCTCGAGAAGTTATCTTTTAATAAAGGATTCAAACTAATCTTGTTGTCATACAGGTTGCATCTGTTAAACAAAAATGGCGAGAAAGGACCAAGAGACAGAGATTTCGCCTGCCAATCTCTAGCGTTACAGCCTTCACGGACTTGAATAGAGAATGTGGACGATTCTGCATTTATATTAGTGACTCGATAGCTGCCATTAGACACCTCAAAGAATACTTGTCCAGTGGAGTTTTCACACAGAAAACTTTTGTACATAGGATCGCCACATTGTGACCCAGTGCTTAGTGGATAAGGGATTATATAAGCGCCACAAGTCTTGCAACTTCTCTTGGATGGTTCTGCAAGGGATTGATAGAATACAAAAAAAGTGAAATTCAGCAATACAATGTAATCTCAATAATCACAGTTTCTAAACCAGAAATTGCTTATCAATCCTGAAAAAAAATACAACTATATTTGTGACTTCTTACTTAAGAAAGTTGTGGCAGCGATTAAAAATCATTGCAGTGATAGTTAAGAAGGTACCTATATCAGAACGTTTTACATTGACATTAATGTCTTGGCCATTATGGGGATACAACTCTTGAAGGTTTTTTATAGTATCGAGCCAAAGCTGGCAGTTCCCTCCATAGTAGGAATAAGCCTGACATTTGCAGTTTGCAAGGCAGTCTTTTTTGCAAATTTCATCATCCTGGGATTGGTAAATAGGTTCAGCCTTTCCAACTTTTATGTCTTTCAACTTGAGGAAACTTGTAGTGCCAGATACACTACTGTCACAAATGGATGATTTCCTCTCGCAACCTTCTGAAAACTCCCCTTTATACCATTTTTCCAGTGAATAAGGCCTAAAACCTGGTAAACACTTGCAGGGAAACTGATTTTCCATGTTGCAGCTTGCGAAACTTCCACAAACATCAAACAGACTGCAAAAATCTTTTGGTTCCTGCTCAATTAGAATCCAGTGAGTCTTGTCTCGCTGCATGAAAATCTGTAGCAGCCCCTCATAATTCAGCACTAGTCTGGTGTTATTATAATCTTCAGATACTGACAGTGTAATGTTGTCAAAATTTATAGCGCTTCTATTTGTTTTAATTTCACTAACTTCATTGCTTTCAGTACTGAAATTCATAGAGATGTAGGACTTCAGTATCTCATCAGGTGAAATAAAATTTCCTGAAACCCCACTTTTCCAGTATTGACTATGTCCTTTCATGATGATGAACTGGTTTTCATCATCAGGATTAAGCTTAAACGAGAAGTTTCCCACTGCTGGATCAACTTGATTTTTCCAAGAACTCAACACAACTCCATTGCTTATATTCATACCTGGGAGAAACGTATCGGTTGGATAATTAAAACTTTGCCACAAAAATTTACCATCTTCATTTTCATGAACCAGGTTCCCATTATTCAATAACCTCGCCCTTGCCGATTTGAAGGATAAGGATGACATATTGTTTGACCAGATAAGCGTCTTACTGATTACATCCTGGACCTGGAGTTCCCCATTTTCTGCAATGGCAAAAACTCCACGGGAATTACCAGAAAGTGGAACATCACGATTAGCTACCCACACGATGATTTTCGGGTTTGATTTGTACCGTATTCCTACATATCTTTTGTCGATATTGCTTCCATTAGTTTTGAAGAATGCAAGCTCAAATCTTCCACCGGCAGATACAATAGTTTCCTCATTTTCCTTGAGCGAAGAGTTAAATGTTATGGTATCCATTGCAGTACAAGAAAATGAACAACTTAAAATCATCAAGAACCCAGTCAGCATGCCAATTACTGAGAGTTTGCTTGTAATTGTCATCATTGCTAACGTTCCTACCATGAAACCGACCATGTTTTTGTTCCCACAAAATACCATTGAAGCTCTTCAAACAGTTGAGTAATCTGACCTACACGTTGACTGAAGAGCTAACAGTGCATAGTGTTGACTGGAATTAATGGACAAAGAGAAAAGAAGATAGTCAGATAATGAATTCCATTACCTATGCAAAATATTGAAGTTGTCATTCGATATCTAGGAGCGTATATGAACAATCTGTTTCATACAAATTTAATATAATCTTTTCTTTACGAAGTTCCGCAACATTTCTTCTGATCATCAGCTAAGAAAGTGTTTTTAAAATGAAGTTTAGTTCAATATGTTGTTCATACAATGAGAATAATATACATGAATATAATTAAATAAAAAGAGGATAAGTGAGTCAATATTTTCAATTCAGTTAAACTAAGCCAGAGATGATACTGTAACTGCAGAAAAGTAGTGTGAAACATTTGGAAAGCATACCTGAATTATATAGCAGAAAGTATGCTTCTCGACGAACTTGATTCTGTTGCACTACAACACCTTAAAATGGGCTAAATGGAGGGGTTGAATTGGCTTGGAACTGTCCACCTTTCTTCATTTCAGACATATGAAGCTTATTAAGTCAAGAGTCAACATCAACTTTACATAGTCAATATGTCATTACTGCTACATTCTTGTAACATTCAGATAAAATCATTTGGAAAGGTTTATTAAGCAAAAATATAATTAATTTGTACTTACTAAAAAATAACACTTTTTTAAACAACATAATCGCTGTATTTAAATCATGTCCGCCATGTTGATTCCAAAGCTTCACACACACGCACACAAACGATTTTACTGTTTCTATCAAAAATTTTTTTTCCCTTAACATATAATCAAAAGAAGCTAATATTTCAGAAAAAAAAAATCTTTATCAACAGTTTAGGAAGATAGTAAAGCTAAATTATAACTGGCTTTTCCAAAATAAAATAGACAACACTCATCATCCCAACGCGAGTGGTTAAGATGACAGACTGGAAATATTTTGGGCGACGCCCGCGCAGGTTGGAACCCTGCTGTAGGGGTGTCCAAACGGTTAATTCGGTCGGTTTCGGTTAACCGAAATTGATAAAAAAATTAACCGAACCGACCGAAATAAAATTTTTAACCGAACCGTTTTGACCGATTTTTTTTCGGTCAGTTCGGTCGGTTAACCAAATTAACCGAAAATTTAATTAAAAATTAAATATTTTAAAATTCTTAATAAACTTATATTTAAATATAACAAAAATGTAAAATAATAAATCCTAATATATTGAAATATACAATTGGAATAGGACGTCCTAAAACAAATTACAATCATAAACTTATTTAGGGGTGTGTATATCATAAACTATATGTAGTTTAAGAAATTCGATTAATTCGGTTGGTTATCGGTTTTTAACCGAACCGACCGAAAACCGAATTGTTAAAAAAATAACCGACTGATAACCGACCGAACATATAATTAACCGAACCAAACCGAAAAATTTCGGTCGGTTATCTGTCGGTTCGGTCGGTTAACCGTTTATTGGACACCACTAGCTCAGACATGGTCAAATAATGCCCAGACACTGTTGAGTGACACCGAGATGGGATCAAGTAATACATAGAGGCAACCGAGTGATCACATTGAGATGTAGTCGAGTCATACTGTGATAAGGTCGAGTCATGCACGGGTCTCGCTGAGATGCAATCAAGTGACTTCTAGACAAGTCGAGTCATGTAAAGGTGTTGTCGAATCAAGCTGAGACGGGTTGAGTCACTTCCAGATTGCACCGAGATGCAGTCGAATCTACATTGAATCACACTGAGATGGAGTGATGTCGCATTGAGATGCGGCCGAGTCACGCCGAGACATATTTGAGTCATGCTAAGATTGAATCGAGTTATGTAGTATCGAATTAAGCTGAGATGGGTCAAGTACCGACGAGATGTGTTGGAGCCACGCTCAGATCATGCTACGACATAGTTGATCATGCTCGATTTACGTCGAGAAGCGATAGTGTCACGGTCGAATCACTTCGAGACGAGGTAGAGCCATGCCGAGAATCAGTTGAGATACAACCCAGTCACGTGAGACATATTCGAATTATATCGAGAAGGATTCGAGTCACGCAAGATGAGGTTGACTCACGCGAGACAAGGTCATGTCACGCGAAGGCACGAACGAGTCAGGTTGTGTTACACTCAGATCAAGTTGAGAAACAGTCGAGTCAAATCGGTACGAGGTTGAGTCACGTAGAGACGGGTCGAGTCACGCTGAGGAGTGATCGATGACATCAAGACGAGGTCTAG
>CANYCX010116484.1:0-30844 GCA_948193385.1 Breynia disticha f. nivosa
TGTTTATAATTTGAATTAAAATGATGTTGGAATTATTTGATATTGAATGAAGTTGACCATTTATGGTTATGTTGCTTACTGAGTTTATAACTCACGCATTTACTGCCTGCAATGCTCGGCATTAAGAAGCTTACATTTTGATCGAGAAGGTGAACATTGCTCAGAAGATTCTGGAATTTTGAATAGAAGAACCGATGTGTGCTGTGTACTTGTTTGGGTTAGGGTTTGAGACTATGTACATGACTATATTTGTATGCATTTGGCATGAGATGTATTTTTGGCAGGTTATTATAGAAATAGAGAATCTTTATTTCTTATTTCTTTTACAACCTAGGTTGGCTTGTAAGTTTTATTTTGATACAAAACATGCCTTGTAAATGGTTATGAAAAATGAATTTGTTTTCTATGTTCTTCAATTGCTATCTCTTTATTGTTTATCTTATATTATTAATAATCAAATACTTGATTTCCGGGTTCAAGTATCACTTGCAGGAGGGAAGTTATACGTGAGTGATGTTTGAATTCGGGGGTCACATAGCACATGTACGCATTCAACTCAAATCATGCCTCTCACACGGTATAAAAGCATATAGCATTTGAATCAAGGCATATACACTCATCACACAGATACTAAGTAATCAAAATATGATCATAAGATCAATTCATCATAATCAATCAAGCACAAGGCTTTCTTATCAATAACATAAATTCGTTCCACACAGGAACACATTTACATTCCATACAGGAATCACACAACAAGATAGAAGATCGTAAGATCCTAACACAAAGCATTCCCTTTTATGATCCTAAGATCAATCCTTATAGCTCAATATGTGTTCTTAGTACCTAAGTCCATTTCAGACATTCGTTTTGACCATTTATCATCTTTTGCATCGTAATTAAGTGCAAATTAAACATAGAAATGGAAAACGTAAGCGTAAGAACACTTAACTCGACTATCGTGCGAAATCGCACAACACCGATATCGATTCAAACTCGATCCAACAGTCATACAAACCCTCCTGTACGAAATTAATCATTCAAAGGCTGTTAATTATTTGTTCTTAACTTGTTTCATGAATATCAACATTCAATACAACCATTAACTTATAATTTCATTTTTCTCAGAACCTTTCCAACTAACCAACCTCCCTTCTTTTTATTCAATTCCTTTTCCCACCTAGTCTAATTCACTAGGATAAGTGTAATTAGCTATAAACTAACTAATTATCACCATTTACGTCCTGTTTCAATTCATTTCTTAGATATTCAGCAACCTTAACATCCTAAGTTTTTGCATAGACTTTCACATAGATAGTCATAAGTAAGATCACAACTTACCTTAATGACTTGAGCTCCAAATTTGCAAGAAAATTGGTGTTTCCTACTGAAATAGACCTCCTCACTCAGGTTTAGGGTTTTCTTTACTCAGGTTGCTTGATGTGTGTCTTGTTTTCGAATGGAACAGTAGCATAGTCGGTAAATTCTGAAATATCCAGTCGACATGCCCTCAAACACGGGTCGTGCTGTACGTCGTGACGTGCATTTCAACACGAGTTCTTAATTAGTCGTACACGATCTCGTCCCGAAATAAATTTGACACGGGTCATGCCAAATTTCCCAGTTTTGAGCATGATGTCGTGCGAATCCTTAGCTATGAGCAGGAGGGCATGCTCTCAAACCATGTTGCCTGCTGTTTTTCTGAATTTTACCTAAATTGATCCAATTCGATCCCGTTTTAAGCTATTTTCCATTTATTTTAATTCTTTTAATTTCCAGGACGTTACACTTCATCCGTTAAAAGAAAGTAGTCTTATTAGTCATCAACTCCTCTATTTGCAAGTAACTATTCTTCAATTGTCGTCCACATTCCAACTTTTAATAGTGTCGTCCTTTCCCTCCTTAGTATATGTTCGATCCTTTCTAATCAAAACACCAAGCATGTGTTCATTCCTTTCGAATCGAACTTTCAAACTTGTTTATGTTGTTTGATATATTCCTCGTATCTTGACTGAATTTTGTACTTAAACTTTTCGAAGTCGTCTACTTTTTACTGTGATCTTATCATCTTGAAAATGTGACCACTTGTTCTCACATTAAATGCTCTACCCCTACATTAATTTTCTTGATGTATTCTATGATCATCACCTTGTATGCCCTTTTGTATTCTACCAACTTTATTCCTTTTTCGAATCATCCTTAGGTTCTGTCGTCTGACTTCACCATTATCATTTAATGCTTGACTATTTTCTATCATTCATTTCAAACCCAAATTTACTGTTTTTCCTTCAGCATTAAATGTTATTCAGCACACTAATGTTCTCTTTACAAACTTTACCTTGTTTAGGGTTTAGGGTTTTGTGTCAAAAAAAACCTTTTCCTTGTTTGGACACATGTCTTTCTGGTATTAATAGGTACAAAGAATGTTTTACAATAATCATATTTTTATTTTAATGGAATATGTGTGATTTTTTATATAGTTCATACCATATTAGTAGTGAAAGAACCAAATGATGTTTTAGAGGAGCATGTTGAAGAAGAAAATTTAAATGGTATGGAAGGAAGCCAAAAATGAAAAGAAAAGCAAAGAGCCTTAAAGTATGATAAAATGAAGCAAAAGTTGAATTATGAAAACAAAAACTAGTTGGCTAGGTAGAAATTTGTTAACGTGAAGATATTTTAGAATTTTTAATCATCTTTAACATATATTGATTGTCATTTGGATTAGTGATGTATTTTTTTGTGAACCTTGTGAACTTTCTTAAAGGTTCATTTTTCTTTCAACAATTGACATATAGAAGATCCTTGACGAGGAGATTTTTAGGAAATAAATGAACATGAGATCATATATTAAGAATCTGAATTAATTAGAGTTGGTCTTTTGAGTGATGTAGAAAAAGTTACCCTTTTTATTATTTATGATAGTTTTAGTTATTATTGTTTATAGATGAATTCATAAATGAGAAGATGCATTGGCATTCATAAAAACAGGGGTTCGTAATTAGAAAGTTGCTTCCGAAATTTTTAATATTGATGTGCTGTTCCATGCACATGCAGTCCACACAAGAAGGCTAGAATTCAACTTGGAAGGTTTCAAAAATCAAAAGCAAAATGCGTCACATTTTATTGACATAACCACAAATCTATCTAGAAATGAAACCTAAAATCCCTATCAGATTGATAGAGGCATTCCACTAAACCAAATGCAGTACAGAGCCTTACATTAACCTTACATACATAATACAACATTGAAGCCAAGCCAACTTACATATAAATCTCTATGGCTAAACAAATAAATATACATATCCATATGAATTCCCCGTTTGGGATATTATTAGTTCATCATCAAAAGAATGGGCTAAGACTTTCGAGATAATAATGGTTCAAATTGAGGGTCGATAGCGTTGGAGAATGATGGACTATTGTTCCCAGACTCCAATGAAGTAATTGAAAAATCATCTACTCTCTGATTCAATAGCTTCTGAAACATATTGGCTGTGTTGTCGGGGGAGGGGCCTGGGTTCTTGGAGGTATGGTTCAAGTTCTGAACGTACTGAAGGCAGACCTGAACAGCATCGTGTACTCTCACGAAGTACCATTCCTTACCAATGAGATCCACAACCCCGGCCTTTGCCAATGTTAGTAAAACCTCTCGGTTTGGATTGGAAATGGCTATCTGCAAAATATTTGGCAAATGCATTTTAATATTTTACTTGAATCCACATTTCAAAGAGCTTCTAAATTAATATGAGTTTATTATGACAGGGCGGTTGACCTGGATTTCGCGTGATTTGTACTCCATATGCAAGTCTTTCAAAGCTTGGACAGCACTAGCGTCTATGTACGTAACAGCTGCAAATTTGAATAATAAATTGTTAAATTTTTCTTCAATCTTGGAAAGAAAAAACTCAGGAACTCCATGAAAAACTACATCAACACACTCCGGCGTCCGGATTAGTTTAAACTAAACTGGCGCATTTGAAAGCTAAATATGAGGCAGAAACCATAATTATGACCATTCAGAAATCAAATTGTGTTAAATCTAGTTAAATGTGATTATATGTTCCTTTGCAATAAAAAAAATTAATGCACTCCTGTGAACCCTGCACTGTCTTTTTCACCCAAAAAATGAGAGCAAGATGAACAACTAGAGAAATCTTTTATTAACAGGAAGTTTTCGAAAAAAATTGTATGCCAAATTTATTGGACTTGTTGAATGTTGTCAGATATATTCAGTAAGATGCAAGGTAAGCAGGACAAAAAGTCGATAACACTTACGGGCCATTTCTAAAATCACAAAATAAACTCTTTCAACTTCAGGTCCACGTTTGCTTGATTTGTCAACATCTACTTCGTACTCGCGCAATCTGAAAATGAATGCTAAAAATAATTATTACTCAAACCACTGAAATAAATAAAAGGAAAACATGATTCAAACATGATTTGTTCTTAAATAATTTATTGAACTGGAATAATTAAGGGAAAATACCTGTCTTTTATGTAGCTTATATTTGCAAAGTATACTGGTGCGTCAACACGTACAATCACAATCCCGTTGTAAGTATATGCTTCTGGATATTGTTTAATGTTTCTGTAGACAGTTGTGCCAGGAAGACGCCCCAGTACAGCTGCAGTGTAAATTTAATTATTTCGAAAGAGTTCCGCGGTGGGTAACTAAGAATTATTTGAGGTGTTCAACTCTAATATGTGGCTGTAAACTTTCATCACAAAAATTTGATTATGTTTCTCAAACAAGAAAACAGTAAATCCTTTGCAATCAGACATTTTTATGCCCAAACCATGCGAATTTCATGCAAATGCTTCAATAGTTAAAAAGGTAAAAGGTAACCTCCAAGAAAAAGCCAAGTGATGCATGCATAAAGACTGCAGTATAGATCATTCAAGGGACGAAATGGCTCTGCTTAAAAGTAAATCTGATGCTATAGAGATGTTTGTATTAAAATGTGATGCATATGAAGATGATAATTATTAAAGCAAAAGAAAAAGGTGGACAACAATTTCAAAGTTACAATAAGTTTAACATCATCATCAGACAACTCGTAATGCAAATGATATCATAAACCTGATAATATCAACTTACCAATATGGGGATTTGCTGATTCGTGTATGACAAAAGCAAGAGATACGCCAACCTGCATTGTCAAAATGAATTGATGTTATAAATTCTTCCTGCAATATGCTGGCACTAGTGCTTCTCCAAAACAAAAATGCCGACAGTAGAGATACGTCTTAGGCAGTTAGTATGAAGGTAAAATTGAACAGTATGGGAAGATGATTACATCTTTTGTTAGTACAAATCCCACCTAACATTCAATAATATGATGTCCAGGTTAATTTTTTTTTTAAAAAAAAAAGTGAAAATAAATAAGCATCTCGGAAATAGTGTGCATCTCAGCACATCTTTTTGATAGAGTCCCACATGGAAAACATATAAGCCAAATGTACAATATATATGTGGGGCTCTCCCTCTCTTATCAGTCAAGGTTTTAATGGGAGTGGCCGGTTCAAGAGGGGTGCTCGATCAACCATTGGGTCTTGGTTACAGTTGGTCCATGCGTGGGTGTTAGTTGGGCTTTGGTTGATAGAGGGAGGGTGGGCTGGTATCGTATCAGGATTGTTTTGCTTGCCTATGCAGCCAATTAGTGGGGCTATTTTGGAGGAGGATATTTCTTTTACCAAGGCAACCCTTATGCATTTATTTATTCTTGACCTTTCAGTCATAATGGAGGATATAGTAAAGTCAGCCTTGGGAACCATTGATACCTTTATGTGCTCGGTTCTCAATATTACCAAAAGATTTTCATTGCGCAGTCGAGAGAACTGAATATCAGTTCTGCACTGTAACTTTGCTTTTGCTTCATTTGAAAGAGATAAGGTGGCTACTAGGATGGACTCTTTTCAAATGATCTGTGTAGCTTATGAGGCCTAGATGAATAGCATATAGACCCTAACTTTGAAGGTACAATGTCATAAGGTTGTCTTGGATGATCAACTGGCCTTGATCAAGCAGTGGAAAGAAGAGATTCGATCACTAGAGGCAAAGGTAGCTGAAATGGAAAAGAAGATCAAGAAGGGTATTGAGACCTTCATTGTGCTGGTCTAAAATCTAAATGGAGAGAGATCCATTGTTGGAACATTGGTGGTGAACATTAAATCCTTCATATGTTTTGATAATGTGTGAAATCTATAAACTTGATAAAAGTTCCATTTAGGATAAATCTACCTCATAGGTTGATGAATATTGGATGCAAACCAATTAAAGTGGTCAAAAGATGTTTTAGAACTATGTTCTAGTCGACAAAAAATATTTCCAATCGATTAGAATCTGTATGGACTCAAGTAAAATGGAATTGAACTTAAACAAGTAGGTTTCTACATTCGAGTCTATTGAGAGAAACTCTGGCTGAGTAGACAGAGCTGTTTAGCCAAGAATTGATTATAACAACTATTTGACGTAAAATCTCATGCTTAGTGGACAAACTCATGATTAGATCAGACATAGGGCGACTTTCTAATGATTAAAATTTAAATTCAAATGTTGATGTCTGAAGACCCCATTCTAGTTGACCAAATAAAAATCTAGTCGACTAAAAAGGATCAATTCCAATCGACCAAGACATTACTGGTCGAATAAACAAAAAGTGGATTTGCTATTGGAATGAAGCTAAGCAATTCCATTCCACCAAAGAATTTTTAGTCGAGTATGCCAAAAGCAAAAATAGCTACTAGAATGAAATGTTGAAAATCCAGTCGCCCAGACAGTTTGTTAGTTAAACAGAACCTCATGTCACTCAAGTAAAAAAATCTTCAATCAACTAGAAGGAAAAGCTACCAATCAACCAGACAATCTACTAGTCGACCGAAAATTGCTCTACAGCTAAAATCATTATTCTCAAGGGAACAAATTGAGACAGACTTTGTTTCTAACGACTATATTTTTAAAAGGGTATATAAAAGGGAGAGAGTTCAGAAGAAGAAAGATGCGATTCAGAATTCACTATTTAAGATTAACTATTCATAAGCCTCAATGATCAAATATCAAAAGTGTTTTTAAAAGTTCTCACTTGTATTCTTTGATCATTCACTTATGCAAGAAATTGTGTACACATTGTCTATTTCTATTCTTAACACAACTAGTATTATTTCACTGAGTGTCTTAGTAATGTTCATAATCTTTGTTAGGTAAGATTTGATCTGTAAGTCAAATCAAAGTGTAAGATAGCTTGAGCCAAAAATTAAGTGTGTAAGAAAGTTCTCACTAAGCTTGAAAGTGATGTAATAGGAAGAGTTTTCCAAAATCTTAAGTAGGAGCTTAGGTAAGGGACATAGGTGTTAGGGCCAAACCACTTTATATTGTGTGTTCTTGTTGGTTTCTTTATATTGTTCAAAAAAGAGTCTAAGTGTCACTAACTCTATTCAACCCCTCCCATTTTTAGAGCTAGTTGTAGTTCTACATTCATCACTGCCATCAAGGGGCAACTACCGAGGGATCAGTTGCCAACTATTTTAGTTTGCCAGGTGCAACTATAGTACTTAGAAGATATTCTCCAAGGTTACCAATTTCATTGATGTGAGGAGGTCAACATGCTAGCTACTCATTTCTATGACTAGTTTCTGTATGACTTGTATATTTTGGATTTTGCATGTTGTTGAGCACTTTGATAGTTGATATGTAATGGTCAGAGGTGAACTTTTATGAATATTTATGGATGGTATTGGTGGCTCGATGGCCAACCTGATTTTGTGAAATACTTTGTTGTCTAAAAGCAATTTTTATCTCTCAATAAATATGGCACTTGGATGCTAAACTTTATTATAAGATGTTTGAATATTTGTAGTGGCCAGAGGCTTACTTTTATTTCCCACAGGTTGCTTGCATGATTGAAATAGCCAAAGACCTCGTTTCTTTCATACCAAATTTTTAAATGCTTATAGTGGCCAGTGGTATATTTTATTTCAAGATGTTTGAATGCAAGTGGTGGCCGAAGGCCTACCTTTTGTTTTTGAAAAAATACAGTACATTAGGTTCTATGTTGCGATTCTCCCACATAGTGAGAAAATATTTTTTTGGTATTTTCCATTGATGAACTTGGAGTGGGGTTCTCTTTGTAGACTTTCCAATTAGTATGCATTTTTAGGGAGGGTTTCTTTGATCCTGAATGGACTAATTAGCGGACCACTTACCATAGACCCGATCTTCAGCACCCACAGGTAACACCAACTTCCATACTAGGGAGGGGTTCTGTATGATCATTCTGTTCAAGGCCTATATTCTTGCACATCAAGCTCTTCTAACTCCATGACCATAGCCTGCAAATATTCATCTGCGATTAGGTCATTCTAATGGAACACCTTTAGTTACGACACTACTTCCATTGGCAACATGCCATTGTGTCCGTAAGTCAAACTGAATGGACTTTTGCCAGTGGGTTCTCTCTTAGAGGTGCAATAAGCACATTAGGTTTCCTACAACAAGGTATGTCATTCCCTTGGGTTTTCTTTCATTATTTTCTATAAAATGCCTATGATCACTTTGTTAGAGGGTTTCGTTTAGCCATTAGCTTGTGCGTATTATGGCATCAACCTAATGAGTTGATGTCATAATCCTTTATAAAAACCTTGACTGCCTCTCAAATAAACATTGTTCCCTAGTCAGTTGAAATGGATTGAGGAATTCCAAACCTATCTATTATGTTTTTTTAATGAACTGAATGACATCCACCTGTTCTACTTTCTTCATTGATAAGGCTTCTACCCACTCGGTGAAAAATTCAGTAGCAACTATGATGAAAGAGTGGATCTTGGAGGAAGATGGATGTATTTTGTAAATGAGATCCTTGACCCATCCCTAGAATAGCCATAGTTTGGCGATGTCAGATAATTCTGCCACAGGAGTTCTCTAGATCTTCCCATGTTGACATTGCTTACAGCCTTTGGCATACACCATACAATTGTTTAAGATTTGAGGTAAATAGTACCTGTTGTAACGCCCCAAAAATTAGACAAATTTATTTAAAAAAACATAATAGCAAATAATATGAGTCGATACGAGTCGAACCGAGTTAAAAACAACTAAGAACTGGGCCAGCACGACCCAGGCATGACCCAGCATGGGCCGTGCCAATTGGCTGAAAATTTAATTAGCACGCACGTTGGCACGAGTCGTGCCACAGGACGTGCCGAGCATCTAAAAACGCGTTTTAAGATGAAAAAGAAGGAGAAATGCTCATTCTTTCACCGAAACAAACTCACACGAGAAATTTGAACCCTAGAGTCAATTTGGAGCGATTCTTGGCCAAAAAAATTGATGGATTCTTGCCGGAAATAGCTAAATTGAGTGTTAAAATGATATTGGTTAGTTGAATTAGGGTTAGTAGAAATGATATCGATGGTTCAGTAAGATTAAATCAAAATTAGGATGGAAATGTGAGGTTTTAGAAATTGTAAGTAAGTAATTAAAGATTAGAATTGTGATGTTTATATGTGAAATAGTATATTTACATATTTGTATGTCACCCCCAACTTAACAAAACTCATTTTCGAATAAATTGGAATTTTAGTAACCATTTTTTTCCTTTTAAAACGGAGAATTATACTAGAAAGAAGAATGAGAAATATAGTTTTCAAACCATTAAACAAGTTCTAGTGTCGATCATACACAAAATAAGAATTGTAATGCAGAAGCTGTGGAAAAATGATTTACATGCAATGTTTGTAAATCACATCTATACTGAAATTCGAATAGACATGCAACATTAACAAAATCCCAAAACTAGGAGTTCTGCCTTCTTCCAGTATCGCATCGCTTAGCCTTGCTAAAAGCGTAGTCCCGTCACTAAATAAGATCACTCTTCACACATTTTATAAACACACATGCACGTGAGTAATTAAATACCCAGTAAGTACACCTCTGACACACTTACCAAAGTAGTTAATACTTATGTACTTGTTGGTAAAGTGTGTTAGGTGTTTCATATATTAAGGATAGGGAAATTCATCCTACGTTATCTAACTCAATAGACCTTAGTTTATTTTCCACAATTAAGGGTCATAAATCTTAGTTTATGCCAAACTACTAAGTATTAGGTTGATTATTGATCTCATTTTTCCCTTAATCTTAAACATTGTTAAGTTGCCAGTTACATGGAAACAGCCTAGGGAATGACCTGCACACACTATTCTCCTAGTCTTTCCCTTCTTCTGGAATTACTCTGGAAATAGAACGACTTGGGAAATAGTTTGCACAGGTCGTTCCCCAACCTGTTCTGACTATAAAATCAGCACATTAACACTTAACAATTCACACAAACTCCCATACTAATTATGGTAACATTCCTCAAGCAATCCACATGCATCAATAAGCTTAAAACACAACACATTGCACTTTATACTTCTCAACCATCATCAAGAAAAATTCTTTATCATTTCCACAATCGAATGACGCATCATCTATAATCATATATCATCAACTCACAAGTTCAAATTCATATACATTTTGAAGCAATGTTTAAAATCCATATTCACCTTAATTCCAGATTTCTCTTAACTACCATTCTCACCATGCAACAATATCAATTCTTTACATGTAAGATCAATACACATATATGACCACACACACTCTATTCAAGCTCCAATATTTCATTTCATGCTAGGCATACAACCTATGTTTTTCTTTTTCACAATCAAACACTCATTATATCCACAAACACATATAATCATCCCTAAGCACGATAACCATGCTACTTGTATTCATACAAAACATTCTAACATCCATTCACGTAATATAACCAAAATCATATGCACGCATCACTTTAGGTCCCACACATAACAACACTAAAACCATAACGATCAATCACAAAGATCATACCAATAATATCTCAAAAATCCACATGCATTCATTCTTTTCGTGCAATAATATTAGCTATGCATAATGAATGTAAATGAAATGTTAATGCATTTCCACACATATGCCCTAAGGTCACAATCAATCACAAGTCTAGAGAGCTCTCGCCCTCTTTTCATTCGAAAGATCTCGCTCTCTCTCTTTCGTTTGGCTAATCCCCTACTTTTCACAATAATAGAGCTTTCACTCCTTTGGCATTTCCCTACATATATTAGAGTTCTCACTCATATCATTAGGCTAATCCCCCTTTCTTTTCACAAAGAAGAACATCTCGCCTTCCTTTTCATAACATTGGGCTAATCCTCCTTTCTTTTCACAAGGAAGAACATCTCGCGTTCCTTTCCATAATCTCATAGGATGAACATGCAATGTGTTCATGCAAATGCCCACAATGACATTTATCACAAATGAAATCCATGAAATGTTTTGAATATTCACAATCCATACCAATAAGTACAATTCATATAACACATATGCTCACAATGAAAACGGCATCCTCAATTACACATACATGCATTTCACAAGATTTCACAATCATCATCACATGCCCTAAGGCCAAATTTTCATACACACATTCTACACATAATAGAAATCATCACAATTGCATTCCTAGGGAATCGAACTAGATCCCCACACATCACACACACATACTGCATACTTGCGTCTAAATTTCTACCCCATTCTTATTTATTCCATAAAATCATTCACCAATTCTAAATCATATTAATCATAAATCCATGCTTACCATCGAGTCATTCAGCACAAATGAACTCACAAAAACATTAGCCTCGTATCACTTAAACAATATCACACTCACAACACACACATATATATATATATATATATATGCAACCATATCACTTTAACCATAACTCTGCTTATCATTTCATCGCTTCCCTTTAGAAACTCACATTGCTTAACTTACCAATAATAATTAAACATTTCAACATAAGGTTCATTTTGCAACAACCACAAGTTACAACTTACCAACACCTCATATTTTCACAATTCACATTAGAACATAGATTACGAATTTTCATGATCTTAACATCAATCAAGCAATACTTTATCCAAAAACATCAAATAACATAAATCATCATTATCGCACATCTCAAACCCAATTTCATTCTTTACATATTAGTTCTTCTATACATTTCCATACATAATAGCATTATCAACATATCACATATCACGATCAAACCATCAGATAAAACAAATCAAGCTCAAGTCCATTTAAAGATACTTCACCCTATCATTTCTAATAATGTACATTCAATCGAATATAATTAATCATATAGAAAAAAGACATACAATGGTAAGTGTGATTTGGTGCAATTACCTTGAATCCCGTGAAGTTGGCTCTCGGTTCAACTCTGCCCCGAGCTCCAAACACTACCTCCTGCACAAATCAAACCACATTTTTTATATTAAACACATATCTAAACTCAATTCCACATTCTAACTCTTACTCCTAAAAAATCCTCGAACCACTCAAACCCTAAAATCTCAAATCTCCCACAAAAATCTCAAGATTAAGCTAAACTCTTATACATTTACGAATATCCATAAAACCCCAAAAAAACCCCACTCTTTTACGGATAAATTTCATCTGAGTTGGAAAATTACCTTGCTGCTATTCGTCCCAAAACATCAAAATCTGTCAAAGGCTTTGTTCCGACATGAGGTTTATGGAAATCTCTAGAAAAGGGGTAGGGATTTATATTTGGGAAGGTTTGGAATGTGTCATGAGGGTTTTGGAATGTCTCTTGTCGAGAGAGAACGGCTGGGTCAAAAGAAATGAGTTTACCCTCTCTCCTCTTGCATAAAATGCGTCCCTTTTAAAAACCCTCGATAGGCCGAGCAGCCTCTGGAACAACTACCCCAAATTGTTCTGGTGGTCATTCTCCCTTTATTCAAAATGAGGATGCATTCTGGCAGCAATGGGAAACAGTTTAAGGAATGCCTAGCCTGGGCTGTTTCCTAGGTCGTTCCCAGTCATTGTTCTGACACATTTTTGTTAGTTTTAAGTCATATTTTTTGGGGCATTACAATATGATTATTATGCTATAGGAGGTGATTCGCAAAACCCAAATCAGAGTTGAGCTGTAACATCCTCAAATATGTTAGAATTGATATATAAGAAAAATATGTCAAAATAAAATCGAATCGAATCGAAACAGATTGAAAAATTGAACAATGAAGGTGGCAGACCCAGATTAGCGTACGTTAATCTAGGTATAACAAACGTTATTTAATCAGAATCTTCCAGAATGCATTTCCAGATTGACCAATGTTATTTTAAAATTAACGTACGTTAACGGAACGCAAAACAACTTTTAAAAAAGGTCGAAAACACTTCATTTCAACCAAAAAACACTTCTAAACACTCCCAAAAGTTCTCTCAACTTCCAGATCACTTCCTAAGGTCATCTAAACACTAAATCATCCAACAAACATAAGAATTACTGCAGATTTTCCACAGAATCATGCTCTAAAGGTAATATGTTTCATTTTAGGTTTTGGAAGAGAATTTGCTGAGTTTGATATGAAATTGATGTGAAAAATGTACGTGTTTGGTATGGTTTTGATGGATTTTAGTTGTAGATCATTAATCTATCAATCAAAAACCACAAAACACAAAATTAGAGCATATTCATAGAAATTCATATTTTTGGAAAACTTGTGAATTCTTAATTTTTGGAAAGATAGATGGTTGTAACAAGTTTGGATGATTAGTTACTGATTGGATGATAGAAAACATCCATTGATTGTCTTAAGAAGAATTGTATATGGAGAAAGCTTACTAAAATGTTGACTTTTGATTGACAATTGGATTTTGATGATTCTAAAGGTAGAATCAATGATAAATTGGTTAAGTAATAACATATTTATATTGAATAAAGTACAGGAGGATCTGTACAACGGGTGGAGGGATTTGAGGAGTAGTGTTTTGGTCGAGTTTTGCACGTATTTCGAGGTAAGTATTCTTACGCTTACTAAACAAACTGGTTCTTAATTGATTTGAAATTAAGTTGATTAAGCAAACTAAAGGTAGTTGGCCTATAATGTTATGCTGAGTTGTTAGGTTCTTAGTTGAACCATAATGAATGTGATGTTTGATTGATGATTGATACGAATGTATTGATGAATTGATTACCTGTGTGGTATTGTTATATATTTTACATGAGTGATTGACATGCTTTCTTATTGTTGTGTGCTGAATTATGAAAAGCATGATATGTTGTAACCTGTGTGGTATTCTTGTGCCTGTGTGGATATGATTTGCTCTATGTGAGCTGTGCTGTGTGCGAGAATATGAATGATATTCATATTGATTACATTTATACATATATCATAAGTCTGTGTGACACGAGCCTGTGTGGCAATACTATTCCTGTGTGGATGAGGACTGAGCTGTGTACTATTCATATTTACGAGCTTTATGCTCAGAGCTGTGTGCTCAATTCATCTGTTGTGTGCGATAGAGGATTCTCACTGCTGTGTGCTATGGTGGAAAAAAACTCGGGTACATCCTGTGTGGATTTGCATTAGCACTGACATCTTATTGCATACATTCGTATCTATGTCATGCTATGATATCTGTGTGATTTAGAACTTGTGTGGTTCATGAATGCTGTGTGCTGGATTGAATGGATTATTAATCTGTGTGATTGTATTTATGGATAGTAAGCTGTGTGCTGGAGTACTTGTGTATAATTGTTGTTGTGTGCTTTTGAGCAAGTTTATGAATTATAAGAACACTAAGTATGCTTGCTATGTGCTATGGTAAACTTAATGTTATGAAAGTATACAAGGCTATATGCTAGAGAGGTAATGTAGGAAATGCCCTAACTAAGTATGTATCTAATACAGAAGTGAGTTGTGTGCAAATAACTGAGAATTAATAATTTTGAATAGGCATTTTCGAGAATAGTACATCCTTGTACTAACCAGCACATCATCGTGTTGGATATTAAAGTTGAATATGAATGAACTTGAATTTCACTATAGTATTTGATTATTGCGGATGAAGGGATGAACACATCCTCAAGTGCATCAGCACGCGTGTGCTAACTGGACCCCTGCACTTTATTTAAACTTAAATTGGGTTTACACTTACTGAGTATATATTTATACTCACCCCTATTGTTTGTTTATTTGTTGTGCAAGTATAGCAGGATTACCGCAAGGAAGATTCGAGCACATACTTTACACACATGGATAGTTTTGGAAGGATGTTTTAAAAGAAGTGTATTTATTTTTACATTTCACATTGTATTGTTTAATAATTCCTTTCTATATCCATGTTTATATTGTGATTGATTGGCAAGTTTGGAAAAATGATTTTACATTTTTGAGATTTGAAATTAAAATCGGCCATGGTTTTGAATATTTGAAAAATATTGGTTTTAATGTTGAGTCTCACATGAGCTTTGAGCCTGACTTTGCGGATTTTTATGTAAGTGCCAACAACACTTACCATTGTATATCTTGCATCTATATGGTTAATCATACATGAGAATTATGCAATTTTGTTTGAAATGGTAGCTTCAATGTGTCTTAGTAAGGACTTGATATGAGTATAAGTGCTATGTTATGTTTGTATGTGTTCTTGAGTTTTTGTGCTATTATGGTAATGATATGAACTTATTTATGTATGTTATGGTTTAATCATGAGTTTATGTATTTGATCTTATGGCATGATTATGCCTTTGCCTTTGATGATGAGCCATAAGATGTTCTTATGATATGTGGAGATTATGCCTTTGATTTTTATCTATGCTATGTTCTTATGAACTATGAGCTATGTGGAAAGCATGAGAATGCTTTGATGATGAATGATGATAAGTGATGAGTTGTGTGATATGCGTAACTATGCACTTGATGATGAGAATGAGTATGACTATGTCAATGTGCTACCATTTGAGATAATGCGAGATTATGATGCATAGTGTTAGCCATACTGAATTGCATTTGATTCATGTGTTGCATGAGCATTGGTATGTGACACGTGGCCAAGATTGATTTTGAGTGAGAGCTTGATGCCAGGCTGTGGTTGAGGATAATTCCAAGTGAGAGCTTAATGCTGGCTTGGCCGAGGTAAATTCTGAGTAGACGCTCGATGTCGGGCTGGGCCTAAAGAAAAGAGAAAGACCTCGGGGAATTTGTGTGTGGAAATGCATTCGGCATATGCATTGAGCATACATTGGCATTCATATTATCTTGAATGTTTATCGTATTATATGAAATGCTCATCTTATTTATGGATGAGTAAATGGTACATGGTTTGCCATGATTTGTCTTAAATGTCATATAATGATGTGAATGGAATGAATGGAGGGGCCACCTTGAGTGATTTGTATGGTGGTATTGCTTGTGTAATGAGATTTAATGATGGGTTTGTGTGACTAGTGAAATGGTTTAGGTTTATAGAAATGGTCACCTAAGATTAAAGGCTAAGTGAAGTAATTTAAAATAAATCTAAATGGCAAAGAGGAGGAAATCTAAGCATAAGGAAGTAATGTACTTCACTTGACAATACCATGATGATAAATGGAACTTAAGGACAAGAATTAACTTTAGTTGATGAAAGCCTTGAATGAGATATAGAGTTATGTTGATATAAATGACGAGTGTTTGGTGAAATTGTTGTGTTTTATGACTAGAAAGCATGTGAATTTTATGCCTTAAAGTGTGTGAGTTGTTGTGTGAGGAATTGTGTAAGTTGTGCTTAAAATTTCACAATTTCAGACAAACCAGAAGGTCAGCACGCCCGTCATGCTGAACAACACGGGCGGCTGCCGAGCCCACCCTGGTCATTCTAAAGGCACGATTTGTGCCTAGATTTCTTTTCTTGATGGGGATGAGCACGAGAGCATGCCACCAGCAGACCCGTGTTTCCTGTAAATAATTTTACTTAAAACTGACTGATTTAATGAACAGGGGTGATAGAGGTTAAATAGGAATGATTGCCTATTGTTTAATATACGTAAAATATAATAATGAAAGAGTACTTACGCATTAATTACTTTGGTAAGTGTTTTAAATGCACTTACTGAGTAATTAATTCCTTACATTGGAATTGTTGATTGTGGTGTGTGCAGGTTTTAGAGGAATTCCAAGAGAAGGGTCGGTAGAGCATGTGTTTAAAATAAACATGGATTTCATTATAGAAGATTGTCAATAGGCTATTTGGGTGAAGCATTGTGGTTGGAAAAATCATGTGTAACATTTCATCTTTAGTATTTTTGTTAACTTTTTCAACTATAAAAAAATAAATATACTTAGATATATCCAGGTTTTGGAATTAAATTTTGAGCGCGACACCTGTGCCTACTAATTAGCCACCTCATCTTTTTCATCTTAATGTGCTCTGCAAACACCTTCATGTACCTGTTTCATCACCTTTATGGCCTCTGAAAAACTCAGGCATTTTAATAACAAACCATCGAATCCTTTCAAGTAAAGTGAGTCATCCACTATTAGGTATTACAATGATTGTGTTTTAATCTTGTATGAAATTTTTGGCCTAAAGTCTGTCAGGTAGTCCTCTATAGGCTCTCTTCTGTCAAGTAGTCCTCTATAGGCTCTCTCCAGCCTTCTACTACATTTTTATCTCTGTTAAACACCTCCACAGGCATGCCCCTGGCTTTAATTGACGGGTGATTTCTTTTATGGATCAGGATAAATTTGTGCATGAGCTCTTTTGACATATTAATTCCAGAAGCTACCTTCATCATACTATCACCCTACCAATTTTGACTCATTGGGATGTGTTTCAATGCCACTTCTTTAAAGTCACCTAGTAAGTGCATGGGTAAGGTTATGAGGCCTAGGAAAAGCTGCTACAGTAGTATTCTCCACTTATTTATTTTAACACTAGTTGTGAGTCGCCATAAAATTTTATGTTTTTTTGCTCCTAGCTCTCTCAGAATCTCCAACCCTATTATGAGAGCTTCATACCCTGTTTGGTTATTGGTACAGGTGAAATTAAGCCTAAAAGCCAGTGACTTCTTCACTCGTGTAGGGGACCTTATTACCACTCCATCTCTGATTGATTCTTATGTACTAGAACCATCAAACTTCAGTGCCCAGGGCATTTCTTCTAGATAAAAAAAAAACATTCAAAGAGGGTTCTTCATCAAGCATCTCTGGGCTGGGATGATCTGCCAAAAAATCTGCCAAAGTCTGTCCATTCATGGCTTTCTGAGGTGCATACTATAATGAAAATTCATGCCAGGACACATCCGATGAATTCCTCAAAGTAGGAAAATATAATGTCAGGCGCGATCCTACCTTATTGGCATTAGTACAAGCAGTTTTGACATGTACCCCTTGATCTTCTCAAATGCTTCTTGATGACATGGTTTCTAGACAAAATCTTCCTCCTTTTTTAGCTTTAGGATCTCTAAAAAACCTTGTGTTTTGCCAGTAAAGTTAGAAATGAATCTTCTCAAATAATGTACTTGTCTGCGGGATTTCTGTAACTCCTTACTAGTACATGGTTGGCTTACAAAATTGTCTTAGTCTTGTTGTCGTCCACCTCCACTCCTCTTTGATGAACTAAAAAACCCAGGAAATTTTTGTCCCTAACCCCAAAGGCAAATTTGAGTGGATTTAGTTTCAGTTGGTGATTCCTTAGCCTTTGTAACTCTTCTCTTAAATGGCCAATTTGTTATTGCTTTCTTTTTTATTTTGTCACACATTATCAATATAAACTTCTATTGTTTTTCCTATAAGGCCATGGAAGAACAAGTTTTTTCAGTCCAAATGGCATCATAACCCACTCAAATGTGCTAATCGCTCCTGGACACATAAAAGTCATCTTGTGGACATCACATTCTACAATTTGAATCTGATTGTAACTGCAAAATAATCCCAAAAGGTTAGCATTTCATGATTTGCAGTGGCATCACTTAACATATCGCTCGCTAGAATTACATGCACATCTTTCAGAATGGCAATATTTAAATCCCTAAAGTCAATAAATACTTTGATTTTCTCGTTCTTTTTAACTACATAGATAACATTTGCTAGCATTCTGTATATTTTGCAAGTATGATGAAACTAACTGACAAGAGTCTCTCAATTTCCTCTTTTACCTTCAACTCTACTTCCTTGGACAACCTTCGTGGGGGTTACTGAAACGAACAGAAACCCTCTTTAATAAGTCAGCGATGTTCAACTAAACTCTTAATCCCGGCATATCTTCGTGGTCCCACGCAAAGAAATCTATGAATTCGTGCAGTACTTTCACAATCTCTTCACATAGATCTGGTTGCAATAAGTCACTGATGTAGGCAATCTAAACAGTGTTAAATATAAAAAAAATTAAAAAAATATTTTTTAGAAATTAAATTTCTATAAAATAAAAGGAATCTTAGTAGTGCTTTTTTTACGAGTAGGAGAATAGGAAAGGCTTACTAAGTAAATTCTCTTTTATTTTTTTATTTTGTTATTCAGGTGATTAGTAAGTTGTCTCTTCTTCGTTTTCATTGTATGCAGATACTTTCTTTTGTTGGAAGGTATTTTTGTTCAAGTGTATTTTGGTCGTCACTAGACTTACTTAGATATTATGTCTTTGTCTTTCTTTATTTTAGATGGAGTACCATTTAATTTTTTATACTAAATGAGGGACTATTATGTAATTTAAATATTGAACTTGTTCATTTATTTCAAAGTGATTTATTATAACTATATGTAATTTAAAATTTGTTTAGTAAGTCTTTACCCTCTTTTGCAGAAAAGAAATAAACGTTATCATTTTTAATTCTGTAATGTAAGGAAACAAAGTTGAAAAATTATGCGAGTGTGCTAGGAAATTATAGTTTTTCCGAACTAAAATAAAGTAAAGAAATGTGAGCGAAATCTAAAATTGAAATTAAACGATTGAAAAATGAAAAATCAGGACGATCTTTTCTAAGAATCCTTGACTCAATGGTTACAAATCGTCAGTGGCAATAATTAATAACAAGAACAGAAAAATGAAAATGACGAAATGTGAATAATACTAGAAAACAAGGCTGAAATATAACACAAGTAACATGAATGTAGATTGGTTTTGTTGTCAAATGAGATGAGTGTTGTCCATTTGCTTGATTCCTGCTGTATTTATAATTATCTTGTCCTTGGCAATCATTCCCTTGATTAATTTTACTTCCTTGTATAGTCAATCAGATATCTCCTCCATATATAGCCTATTTCCTTTCCTTAGAGCATCGACTTCACTTTATTCTCTACTATGTCAATAGAAATGAGCTCGGGACTTCATAATTGCAATCGGACCACCCAACTAACTCGGTCTGTGAACTAGAATTATTTTTTGCCAAAACAGTAAGATGTTTTATATTTTTGAATCATGACAAGTTCAATGTTATTGGTACTCGATTGTTTTTCAATGGAGCCAAGAGATATTATAAATTAAAATAGCCTATGCACCCTACACTGTAAATTTAAATAATCAATGTACGCAAATATAAAAAAAAAGATGTATATCTGCAACTGCCCTAATTTCTTTTTTTTAGGAGTAGAGCCTATTAGAAGGTTTTGTTGGTTACCTTGACACTCCATGGGACCATATTAAAAGTTCGATTCTGCATCAGAAAATATTTTTCTTTATTACTTTATAGCTTGTCGTCAACAAAATGCAAACACAACCAGCTCTAGTATCTCTCATAGACTTTACTCCAAAAGCGAAATGTAGCTATTGTAAATAGTATTATTAGAATTAGATCGGTGATCAAATCGAAAAATAGATTGAATGATTAGTTTATTGGGCGAAACGATTGTTCACTGGTTGAGTTAATAACTTAAAAATAATATAAATAAATAAATATAAATATACAAAATTATTTAATTTTTAATGATATTTACATTTTAATAGTATCTTCGTTGATCAAGAAGAATAAATTCCACCTATTTACTTCTTTTATTTTTAGTAGCATCTTTCCATATTTGTGTCGTTAGGTGCATATGTTAAAGTAGCATTTTTCGAATATCATCTTTTGCATAATAATAAATTATTCAAATTAAAAAAATGCCATATTAACCTACATGCATATCAATTTTACGAAATGTTTTGACAAAACACCACCAAATCTGTGTATCTTCAACTAAATTTGTTGCTTCTCAATTACTTTTGATAAAATTATTGATTTATTCTTTCATATAAAGAGAAAATACGAGCTGTACTTGATCCATCAGACAAATTAGTTTTTTATGGAAATGCTGTTCGACACCACATTTTGTACACAACATTCTTGTTAACCAGCTGTCCATCAAAGAAGAAGTCGATCAAATTAAACTTTTCATTTGATCCTATTAAAATTAAGCCTAACTCAGTCTCAAATGTCACCTTATGTAAAGAGATTTGTCATTAATTATATATTAAAGAAACTAACACAATTTAGCTAATGTAAATTGAATAAATTATATATATACCCACCTTAATTTTTTTTATTAAAAACAATTGAAAAAATACACAAACTACTTTTAGTTTGCATTATTTACTTTAATTCTACAAAACAACAAATTAAAAACTACTTTGATTGAAAGATGAGAAGATTTTAAAAATATTTTAAAAATAGTTAAATAGTTTATACACAATAAATATGCAAAAAAAAATTCAAAACAATAAAAACAAAACTCAAAATATAAACAAAACATAATTTATGCAATATTAAAGTGAAAAGAGATATATAATATAATTATCTCATGTAAAATTCATGACATACCCTCTCTCACTTAAGCCGGGCTGAACACAACAAACAAATGAATTTTGGATAACTCAAGTCTGGACATCATCCAACACTATTAAATTAGAGGTCATATTGATATCACATTAAATTAGGTCTAACTCACTTACAAAATACATCTTATGGAAGGAGATTTACCACTTGATTATAGGAATAATTACATCCTTTATCCTTTTAACTTGAAATCATTCAACCAAATTCATCATATTTGTATTGTACATATCAACTTCAATACTCAACTCTCTTAAAAAAAATTACTCTATCTAACTATCTTTATGAGATAATTGTGAAAAAGAATAAATAAATAAATAAATAATATATTAGAACTGTTTTACATCTTATATATATATTTAAATGTTATAATGTTAGAAGTTGTATACCCATAACAACCCATTAATATATATTAAAAAAAACCAAACATGATGTAGAATTCATGACAGATTCCAAGAGTTTTGCTTCCTTCCATCCGAAGCAACAATTTTTTTTTTTTAGCAATTATGTCAAGAATAACGTGGTCTCATTGGATTATTTCTAATCCATTTTCATGAAATCCCAAAATTGCGTGTTTGCGATGGTGCTTTTCTTGAAGAAGGAAAAAAAAACAAATGATTAATAGTATTCTTAAAATTATTTGGATTTTCAAAATATTGAAAGTCATTCGAGTCGTCGCACGAATTATTTGTTACACAAATGCTCCAAATGATGGTCACACACTTGTATAACTAACATTGTGATAATACGTTCAAACAATTAAACTTGTTTTTAAGTAGATCGAGTTGTATAATGAGAAAATAAAAAAAAATTAATACTATTTTCACTTGAAATAAAGATTTTTCAGACTTGTAACTGTAACTACGTTACCTACTGCAATTTATTCATGTCCTACTGAAAATTCCAAAAGAAAGAAAGAGTAAAGGAAGAAAGTAAAATGAGAAAAAAAAAACATGACCAATAGTGAGAAAACAATGAAAAAATAAAAAAACTTACTCGAATTTCGAAGCTATATTCAGGTGTTTTTTGCCACTCTTGCTTTTTTTTTTTCTGGTTGGTGCTCTTTTTTCCCTTGAATTTCAACGTAAAATTCCGTCGAATTTTAACACTATATTCAGGTGTTTTTTCGCCTCGCTTGCTTTTTTTCGGCCCGTGCTCTTTTCTCCGTTGAATTTCAACGCAAATAGAGTTTGGTCGAAATTCGACAGAAAGCCTTCGTTAGAAATTCACCAAAGTTCTTGTAGTGGTAGGTAGTATAATTTGATATGATTTAGTATGAATAAGCATTAAGAGCAGTGACAAGAGGGGATTGTGGTGGTAATGGCAGTGAGTGGCATATAATGGAAAATGATAAAGTCAGGAGACAGTCATTAACCAATTTGAAAATTCTAACTTTAATTTATTGTTATTGACAAATATTTATAGCTAGCCGCGATTAATGTTGAGCCGTCACATTGTATTACAGTACTTCATTCATATGCACGCCAGATTTATATTACTAAACAAGAAAGATGTTCATAAAACTTTGATATTTCACAAAAGTTTATGATACTATATTAAATTAGTTTAATTTTTTACTAAGATTAATTGGATAAAATAAATTTGATAACAACTAAGCAACATCATTTTAGTTAAAATTATAATTTTTTAAAATTTGAAAGATTTTTTTAGAAAACTTAAAATAAATTAGTTATTTATTTTTATTAAAATATGTATTTAATTTTTCATATTTTATTGAAATTAAAAAGTTTATAAAATAATTTTAAAAAGATTAATTTAAAATAATTAATTTAATATAATTATAATATATAACATCACACTACATCATCAATAAATATACAAATTTACATTAATAAATTATTGTATTTTGTTTAATCATTATAATCAATATTACTCAATGTATTGTGCGGGTTCTGAGCTAATTTGTTACTATTATGATATTTGGTTAAATTAGTTGTGGTTGGTTATAAGGTTATGTGATGTAACTGTACTGCGACATCATTTCTAAATCAAGTTAATTCAAATTGTGTGATATATCTTTCTGTTTGGATTATAAAGGGAGAGGCAACGATTTTATTTGTACATTTTAGTAGAAATAAGAGGGATATATTACTACATGCCATATTAATGTTGGACATTTTTATAAATAATGAGTTTTGAAATTTATATCAACTTTTCAAATTTATTCTACCAAGTGTCAGATATTCACAAGTAGTCCACAAATAATCCACAAACTTTATATATTTTAAATTTTAAATTAAAAATATTGAACTGATAAATACTCGATATTCATAAATAATTCACAAGTTGTCCACAAACTTTCTAAAATTAAAGATTGATTTAATTTGTGTTGCGGTTTTATAAATGTCCACAACACATCACAAATTTATTTTTGAAACTCTTTTTTACTACGTTTAGAATAAATTTCTTTATCTGTATATAGTTTTTTACAGTGACACATTCATAAGTAGTCCATAAACGGTTAAACACATAAATAGCCCCTAAACTTAAACCTATTATCTCTCTAGCCCCTCAACCAATTTTATATCCTCTCAGCCCCTTTACTTTCTAAAATCGTTGTATTTAAATACAAAAGTTAACATCGTTAGTTTTTTCCGTTAGTTTGATAAAAACAACATACTTTGTATCCTTTCAACCCCTAAACTTTTAAATACATAATATTGAACCAAAAATTATGACATCCTAATAAATTAATAATATGGTCTAAAACATTAACAGTTATAAATTTGAGCTAGATTCTATAAACTAAAAAATTAAAATATTTTAGACATATTTTAAATTATAACTCCATCAAGCGGTAAACATGATTCGATTCAAGTAAATTTTTTAATTAAACTGTTAACCGTCTAAATCGATCAGTTCGATTAACCGCCGACTCAGTGTAGAAAAATCCAATATTTTTTCTGGAAAATTTATGACGAATTTCGTTGAAAACTTCAGACAAAATTTGTCAATTAGTGACGAAATTCATTTATTTTTTTTTGTATTTGGAATATATTTATGGATGAAAAAGACTGAATATTTTTTTGCTGGTGTCAAAAATTTCTAATGAAATCTATCAAAAAAGTATCATATTTTTTTAAATTGCTTTTAATATCACAACTAAAAAAATCAAATGAATTTCTTCACAAATTTTCGACAGATTTTCGTCCAAAAGTTTCAACAAAATTCGTCAAAAATTTTCCAGCAAAAATATTAGATTTTTCATACCAAACCGACGATTAATTGAACAGATCAATTTGAATGGTTAACAGTTAAATTAAAAACTCGACTCGAATCGAACCATATTGATCACTAGATAATGGTATGATTTAAAATATGTCTAAAATATTTAAATTCTGTAGTTTTATAGAATCTATATCAAATTTACAACTATTAATGTTTTGAAAAATATTATTAATTCATCAAGATATCATGATTTTTAGTTAAATATTATTTATTTATAAGTTTAGGAGGATACAAAATATGTTATTTTTATCAAACTAACAGAAAAAACTAATGGTGTTAATTTTTGTATTTAAATGCAACAATTATAAAAGTTAAAGGGGCTGAGAGGATACAAAATTGGTTGAGAGGGCTAGAGGGATAATAAGTCTAAGTTAAGGGGGCTATTTATAGGTTTAGTCGTCCATAAACTTTCAACAATCAATTTAGTTTACATGTTGGGGTTTTTGTAAAGGGTAAATTACACTAATACTACCTTTAGTAAATATTTTAAGAAAAATACCACTCTTAAATATTTATTAACAATCAACACACTTAAAATATTGATTTAATGTAACTTGAATTATTCTATGTAACTTGAATTATTCTATAAAACAGTGTCATGTGTGTATAGAAAAAATTAACAAAAAAATCAACAAATAAGCTACAATTAAAAGAATATTTGAAGAGGTGTGCTAAAAATATTTGAATGGTAGTATAAATAAGAAAATATTGAAAAAAACTAGTATTTATTCAAATTTCTCTTTTATAAATATCAACAACATATCCACAAATAGCGGTATGAACGAACTAAGCTGCTCATGGGCTCGAACTTGATAAAAGTTTGTTTGAGCTCGACTTGTTTACAATCGAGTCTGTTTGTAAACAAAATGTTAAGCTAGAATTGTTAAACAAACTGAGTGTGAACGAGGTGGTACTCAACTTGAAAGCTAGCGAACATACTCGTTTAAAGTTTGTAAATAAACTTGATTACACATTTGATTTTTTATATTAATATTTAACTTTCATATTTTTTGTATTTTAATTATGTATATAATTCATTTAAAAATGAATCATTATTAGAATAAAATTATATTTTGATAAAATATATAATATATTATGATAATTATATTATATTAATAAAAAATAATTTTATTATATAAAAATAAAAATACTAATGATATTTAATAAATACGTTAATTTTTAATGTTATATCAAATAAAATTGTATTTTAATTTTTGTTTAGCAAAGCTCGGAAAATTTATGAACATGATCATTAGCTCACGAAGTTTAAACAAGTCTGTTCCTGAACAAAATTTTGAAATCGATACAAAACTCAGCTTGAACTTGAACTCGTGAAATTTTAAACGAATTGAGCTTGAATGCTCTAACACTTGGCTCGGCTTGGCTCGATTATAGCCCTATCCACAAAGCATCGACATAATCATGTTTTAAACTCTTTTTTGCTTTCACAGTAGTGACACATCCACAAGCTGTCCATATGCTTCCTACAATCAAGGGTTGATTTAGTTTATGTGTTAGAATTTTTATAAATGTCCACAACATGGACAAAGCATCCACACATATAATTTTAAAGTGGCACATCCACAAGTATTCCACAAATAGTTCAAACATATAATTTTAATGTGGTACTGAAAACCCTAGCTGCCAACCTATACAAACCATATCTACAAATGTTTCATGCTTTATTCATAACCTATCCACAAAATGTGTCTTTTTCAATTTCACAGTGATAAACATACTATCACTTTCTCCATAATTTCAACCCTTAAAAACTATCAAACAAACACTCTTTCACTTTTTACATCTCATCACATCACATCCTCATTCCACACTTTTTTCTACGTCGATGAAATTTTCATCGACACTAAACTCTAAATAACTAATAAAATTACATATCCTCCATGATTCTGTTTTGATTAACTGTCAAATAAACAATCTTTTTCACTCTTCACGTCTTTGCGACATTGTTTTAATTTGAACTTCTCAAAAAAATAGACGAGGAAGAAGATGAGGACGAGGAGAACAAGGTTAAAGGGGAGACAGAGGAGGAGAAGGAGGTTGAGGAAGAGGAGGAGAAAGAAGAAGAAGAGGAAAAGAAGGAGGAGCTGAGAAGGAGATTTAAAAGGAGATGAAATGTGAGTTTGTTGAGAGGTTGAGTGTTTTATGGATATTGTGAGTTATTTATAGAGATTTGTTTATTATATAGGTTGGTAATTTTTTTTAAAAATGTTTAAAACTCTATTAATTAAGGGAATATTTTCATTGGTATGATAGAAAAAGAAAAACAAAAGTTTAAATTGGTATTTATGTCTTTTCCAAAAAAAAGAGGTAAGGGGAAATTCAATGCTAAATATTCTCTTATAGGCATTGATAACGATAACTTGTACAATAATGACACCACATAAACTGATTTTGGTTGCAATTAGTAATTTTTGTTGTCAAAAAGGTCTTCACTCACTTATTTAGCAATAATATAACCACTAACATGGACCAAAGACACCAAGTGGTAGCAAAATTTTTTAAATAATATTTTACAATTAATAATATTTTTTATAACTAATTTGTAAAAATTTTAAATTAAATAAATAAAATTAAATTCAAGAATCTTTAATTTTTCATCAAATATAAAATAATACATATCAAATAAAACAAAAAAATAATCAACTATTTCTCTTCAGGATCTAACAAAGGTATAGGCATTGTAGATGTGGAATGGAATGATGATGACGAGTTCATACATGTCATGAACTCATCTATAGACCATCTCAACGCTTTACCAAGCTATTGACTTTGAGTTTTCATCTGTTGATTCTAAGTGATGAGCTGCTAACTTTGACTTTAGAGTTTCGCTCTAACCTCCATTTGCCTCAGTACACATCCTATACTTTGTCTCAACCATATTCGTGTGGTTTGTTGGATCAATGATTATCAACATCAAGATCCTTATTTTGTTTTGATAAATGATGAAATTGATAAAGATTGATTTCAGGTTTAGCAACATGTTTTCTAATCATTAAAGAAGAAGATAATGTCAAGTAAATAAATGTCATAAAGTGCTTCGATGATGGATGATGAGAAAATAATTGAAAGAAGAAATTGAAGAGAAAGAATGCTTAAAGTACTTTATCGATATATAGGTCAAGTTATTGAAGAGCAAAAATGATGCAGATGGAATGACAATCAGATCATATCTTTTAACGTATGTTAATTGTCACTACATTCATTATCAAGTATGATTTTGCAAACAAAATGGACAATCGCTAGGAATGAAGCCTTAACGTACATTAACGATAAGTAAAATATGTTATCAAGCGTGATTTGGATGACAGAACAGATTACAATATGTTTTGGAAGTTTAATGCACATTCAATGATCATAAAAGTGTGTCAATGGTCAATAATGTACGTTATTTTATGTATAGTACCTTATCGAGGACAATAAAATTAGGTTTGAAGCCTTAAGTCACATTATAGATATGCAAAGTACTTTATCAAGTAAGACTGAAGACTTAACATATGTTACTAAAGAACTAAGTTACTCCATCATAAGGTAACGTACATTACTAAAGATGTAAAGTACTTTAAGTCCTTTTGATAGCATTTAAATGTTTATTCCATTTGAAGTCCAACTACTCTATTTTGTGTCTAACGACTCTACAAGCTTCAAAAGAATAAAAAAAACCTTCAAAAAATAGAAGAAACATCTAAGGAAACTAGAGAAACAAGTGAGAGAACATTTGCTAAGATTCTAATCATCTTTCTTGAGAGAAAACCTCTTTGTGTCTTAAAGTTATTATTCTTATTCTTTGTACAACCTAAGGTTGTTTGTAAAACATTGTATATATCTTGTGAGTATTGTAAGAGCTCTCACTTAGCTAGAAAGCGATATCAAAAGTTCTTACTTAGCTAAAAAGTGAATGTGTTATGGGTTCTTACTTAGCTAGAAAGTGATTAATATAGTGAGTACTTGAAAATCCTTAGTATATATACTAAGGTAGTGGAGGTAGGCCGGTTAGTGCCAAATCATTATAAATTCGTTGTGTTCTTTGTTACATTCTTTTATTACCACTGAGTGTTCGATCAAATTTTGCAAAGAAGTAAAAAACTCCCAATACACGATTCAACCCCCTTCTCACATGTCTAACATGCTTATCTATATAGGTTTAACCATCATGTCACTGGTAGTGCAAATATCTAAGCAATTATGTTAGAGTCACTTGATCATCGTACTAATTCTCCTAAATAATTAAAAATTATTATTTAAGCAAATTTGTTAGGAAGCAATTCAAAAATTACATAATTATAAAATATAACAAGAATAAATAAGTTACTATTATTTAAAAAATATAAAAAACTTAAATAAAACAATAATGTGGTGCTCATATTGGCAAACTAAACATCTAGGGTGAAGCCTCCAGCTCTGGTGTGCACTAAAGCTTCATCCACTATTGCTACATCTCGTTAGTGAGCCACTTTGGTTAATTTCCATCTACCCTAGTGATGGAATCATATGGAAACTAATGATGGAAAGCACAAAGAAAATAATAAAATTTACACCATAAACAATAATATGAAATATAAAAATCAAGATCAAAACATTCTTATATAAATAAATAGTTAACTAGTTTAGTTTGTTACTCTTGAAGATTTGAACTTTAAACTTTGAGACAAGTAACCTAATTTATAAGACTTTTACAACCATTAATACAGCCACAAATGGCACAAGAGGTTTTCTATATGAAACCCTCCTCTACATTTTCACACACACAATTTGACCTTGAAGGTATGAGTGTTACCTCATAGAATTTCAGCTAAAGCTTTTTCACACAACAAACTGCCAAAAGAGCAAGGGAAGTGAAACTCTATGGATCTTGTAGCTTTTCCAGTAACTTGTTCAAAAAAATTGTAGAACACTCGCTCAGTGAAACTGTGGATATCTCCTCCAACTTGTGCTTGTTCGAAAACAGCTCCTCCAAAAAATGAGTGTACTTGGGCATTTGCGACAAAGTCTCGACAAACAGAATGTTAATATGTAACTGTTTAAATATGTTGAGAAACTTAGCAAACTTAACATCCACATGCTCTTTGTTCAATCATTCTAGATATGGAATAATGGGCTTATACTCCAGAATTGGCTTCTTGGTCGTAGCTGCTGGGCAAAGAAGGTGTCGCATTTGACTCGTCATCTTACTGAATGGTCTCAGTAAGTACCTGCATAGTTGTATTAGATGATGTATTTTTAATAGTATTTGGTACTTGAGGAAGTTCCCAACCACTCTGGTGTGTGATAGCCTTTACATACTCCCTCGGGTTGACTTCTTTGTTGCCACGCAGAGCGCCTGGCTATCATTTCGAGATCGCCTTCGCCAATTGTCCTACTTACTTCTCCAATTTGTGGAGTGATGCTTCAGTGTTATGAACTAAAGTCTCCACTATCTAAAAAAGGCATCACTTTCTTGAATAAACTTGGAGACGATGTGTGACGCCAATTTTCGTACCTTTCATTTTTCATTAAATCTGATTTTCGCACTATTTTTTTTTTCTTTTAATAATGATGATAATAAACATCAAAGCCATTTAAAACCATAACAATGTACATTTGTGAATGTAGTGGGAAAAATAGCAATCATGCATCTCAATTAAAACCAACCTGAATACAAAATTTAGCGTAGTGCAGAAGCTAATGGTTTCGGTTTTAAAACAATGCAATTTGTCAAGTCCTATAACATGTGAAAAAGGCTACACAAAACCAAATGTGGAAAGTCTAGTAAACTGCGCCTCGTACTCGGCCACTGTCAAGTCCTTCTGCCTCAGCTCCATGAACTCCAACTTCTTTCGGTCTCTGTAATGCTCAGGGGTGTATTTCTCAGCGAACTCCCTCTGGAAATCTGCCCAAGTGAGGGTAGGTGGTTCATTCTGGCTCCCTG
>CANYCX010116798.1:0-11474 GCA_948193385.1 Breynia disticha f. nivosa
TCATTATGTTATGATTAAGATGGTTATATGGATGTTTATTTGAATGGTTAAAGGAATGGTTGAATTGGATAAATTCTTGTATGTTGTAAGTTTGGTTGATGAGATTGAACATTTGAAATAGAAATGATTGATTAAAGGAGATTTGGTTAAGTATGTTTACATATTTTAGATTGGAATGTGAGATAAATATTGTGCCATGGATGATGTTGTTATACTTATTTTGAATGGTGTTTTGAAAGTTTTAATGTGAATTGAGTGATTGAATTAAGGTGAAATGTGATAGATAATGTTAAAAATTGATATGTGAATTGTGGATGAATTGTGAGTTAATTGTGTTGAGTTTCGCCAGAAAAACAGGTTAATACGCGGTGTGGCCCCAAAGAACGCGGTGTAGGTATGAGTCCGCGTAGTTTGTGGCCTAGTCCGCATTTGTCTTCATTACTACGCGAAGTGGGGGCGAATCCGCGTATTTGTGTACCCCGCGTAATCACCTATTTCCTACTTAAATTGAGGCAAATATTGGTCTTAGGTATGAGATTAATTGTTGTTTTATGAATTCTGAGTTTATGATCATGTTTATTACCATGTATATGATTACAATCTGAATTAATTTAATTGTGTGATTTTATTTAAATTATGGAATGGTTGTCCATGTGGTAAGTGCTTCTTACTGAGTTGTCATAAACTCACAAGCATTTCACGCCTGCCATATTCAACATTGGCAGAATTTTGAACAGGTGAAATTTTGGACGAGAAGGTGTGCATTTCTCAGAAATTTGGAGATTATAAAGAGAAGAGCCGAGGTGTGCAGTGCACTAGCTGGATTAGGGTTTTGAGACTTTTGTACATGACTATGCTAACATATGGCACGTATTGTATTTTGACAGGTTATAATTGAAATAGGGTCAATTCGATTCTTATTTCTTTCTAACCTAAGCTATTTTGTATATCATGTTTGATCAACAATACATGCCTTGTAAACTCTGTAAAAAAAATGTTTATGAAAGATAAGTTTTGTTTTTCTATGTCCTTCAATTTTATCTCTTTAATGTTTATCTTATATTATCAAAAATCAAAAAATTGTTTTCCGAGTTCAACTATCACTTGCAGGAGGGAAGTTTATACGTAAGTGATGGTTGAATTCGGGGGTCACAGGAACTGCCCAAGAGTGTGACAGAAATCCACAGTTTTCTAGGGTTGGCAGGTTATTACATGAGATTTATTCAATATTCTATCGAATATCTTAACCCATGACCACATTATTGAATAAGAATACCCCTTTCCACTAGGGTGATTCATGCCAATGGAGTTTCGAGGAACTAAAAACTCAATTGAGCGATACCCCAATCCAAGTACTTCCAACAGAAGACATTGAATATGTAGTTTACACGAATGCTTCTAAGCTAAGTTGAAAACTCAAGAAACTTAAAATAAAAATTTATAATAATTCTAACGAGGCACACATGCTTCATTTAAAAACTACAAAACCCAGGGCCAATAAATGCACCATGCAAATCCATTCATCACATTCAATAAGACATACACAAAAATTGCATAATTCATGGACTAAACAAAGCCTGGTTTTTAAATTAATTTCCAAGACCATTAAGGAAATTGTGTTTGTGGGCTAACTAGGATTAAACCTCGTGACAGTCTTGGAATAAGGCACAATAGGCTCATAAAAAGAGTCGTCTCCTAAAAACCCTAACACATGCTAGTCGTTCTTGTGACTTCGAACACTCTAATGAATTTTTGTTTAACCAATATTAATAATATGTAATAAACTACCATGACCATTAAAATGGCATGTAATATGTAACCACATAAATTAAAAAATATAAAATATATTAAAAACATTAAAATACACGTGAAATCATAAACAAAGATCAACTAAGAATCAATTTTGCACAATAAAAAACATTCAAAACATATCATAATGATCAAAGTGATTCTATCTTCCGTCATAAACAATATTTTACCATTCATTTCATGTATGTCCTAGAGTTATTTTTCACATTTTAATCACATAAAATCATAACTTTTTGATTCAAAACATGTTATGATCACCTCTAGGCATATATAGGAAATCAGTAGGGTTTCAGGTCACGAAACAAATTTATCAACAAATTAACTATAATCAGACCTAATTAATACATTTAATTACATTGTGGATCATCAATTAATCATGTCAATACAATTTCAATCAACCTAAACACATTTTTACATCTAATCATGCAAACTGGCACATAAAAACAATCAAACAAGCAAAATTAGTTGATTTTTAGGTCATTAAGGTTTGGCCATGAAGGAAAAATAAAAAAAGAGCTTAAATAATTTTAATACTATATTATATCAGTTATGGAATATTATTTATAATCCAATTAACCAATAAAAATCGTTTACATGTTTAACCAATCAAAATTAGAACATAACAATGCAAGATTATGCAAAACTAGGTCACATATGATTGCCATGTGGTTCGACCATGTAGGGTTTTTAATGCTATCCATTAAATCATTTTAAAACCACCCTAGTTAAGTTTATAAACTTGATAGGATTGTGATAGATAATTGGGTATTTATCTCTTAACTAGGACTCAAAATTTTGAATTATAAAATCAAGCAGAATCATCATAGGATTGTGATAGATAAGTGGGTATTTATCTCTTGCATTAATCCATATTTCAAGACAACATAATTATCTTAAAACGTGACATAACTACCCTAACTTTAACTCTTTAACCCACACAATTAAGTAATTGATTAATACATAATCAACACCTAATAGGGTTGGCCAAATTTCTCATTAAACTTGTGATTTTTATTGTGTCCAATGCACACATATTATAGCCTCATATATTTGTCCCTAAACTAGACCAAATATATGTCCAAAATGGAAATACCAAAATTACCTTTTCAGACCTAGTTTATGTGTATGATCCTATAAGTCCATTTAATGTTGGCAATATAAATAATAAATTCCTAAAGGTCAAAAACACACTCTAGCATGATTTTATGACATCCTAAATTAAATGAAGATACGGTGACATCTGTTTGACCTAGCACAATTTTACATAGTCCCTTACCCTAAAGTGTTAAATGCATAATGCATAGAACAGTCATCGTGATTTAGTCACTTCCTTTTTATTGATATTCCAGTGAGAATGAACTCATTTAGATAAATAATGAGCCTCATTATTTCATCTAGTGTAGTTGTTGTTGTAAGCCATAGTCTTAAGAATTGTTTATAGACTACATTCATAGTGAATACACTTCATTTTATCTTTCTATTATACCTAATCCTAAAGAAAGAATGGAATTCGAAGATTGAGTATCTCAATGCTTAAGTTGGCCTATATCGGTGGGGATACGAGACTAGTGTGTTTTAATTGCCACCAGCCGGGTCATTTTGCCAGAGACTGTCTAGAGCGTCGCGAGCCTCAGGGTGGAGTTGTGTCTAGACAGAGCAGTGTTGGTGATGCTCATCCTACAGTATGGACTGGTACTGATAAAGGTAGAGGTGGCAGAGATTCTAGTTTGACTTCTATGAGAGGAGCAGCCTCTAGAGGGAGAGCAGTTCGTTCAAGTGGAGCCAGTGTATCTGGCGTGGCAGTAACACCAGTAGGGTCAACACCACAAGCTTGAGTTTTTACTATGACTAGAAATGAGGCAGTAGTGGATTTAGACGTGATTACTTGTACTATTTCTATCTTTACATATACTACTTCAGTACTAATTAGTCCAGGTTCTACGTGCTCTTCTGTGAGTGAGTCAATGGTAGACCATATTGGAGGTAGAATAGAGTGTTTGGGTTATATTGTTTCTGTATTGATGCCAGTTTGTGGTACTGTGTTGGTTAGACCTATTTTACGACATTATAAGCTCAAATTTGGCAAGTCGACTTATTTTGCTGATTTGATTATTTTGAGGATGGCAGAGTTTCAGATTATTTTAGGGATGGATTGGTTATCAAAGAATCGGGCTATGGTCGACTGTTATTCAAAAGAAGTTATGATTGAGGTTAATGGTGAGAGATGAGTATTGTTAGTATGCGAAAGGAAGACTATTCCTTATTGCCTGATTTCAGCAGTGATTGTTACAAGGTTGATATGAGAGGGTTGTGATGCCTATCTTACTTTAGTGATTGATCTGAATCAACCTAAGTTAATGGTGTGAGATGTGGAGATAGTTTGTGAGTATCCTGAGGTATTTTGTGATGAGTTATTAAGATTTCCACCACAGCGAGAGGCTGATTTCAGGATATAGATGATACTGGGTGTAGCACCAGTATCTATTGCACCTTATAGGATAGTAGCTGTTGAGTTATAGGAGTTAAAACGACTGCTGGAGGAGTTATTACATAAAGGTTTTATACGACCTAGCGTATCACCTTGGGGAACACTAGTGTTGTTCGTGCGGAAGAAGGACGGTAGTATGCGATTGTGTATCGACTATCGTTAGCTGAATAAGGTGACTGTAAAGAACTAGTATCTGTCGCCACAGATAGATGATTTGATTGATCAGCTGCAGGGAGGTACATGTTCTCTAAAATTAATTTGAGGTCAGGGTATTGGCAGCTGAGAGTTGAGGATAGCTCGATTGAGAAGACAACTTTCAGGACTCAGTATAGGCATTTCGAGTTCACTGTTATGCCATTCGGGTTGACGAATGCACCTACGGTGTTTATGGCACTGATATATAAGATATTTTACCCTTATTTAGATCAGTTTGTGGTTGTGGTTATTGATGATGTTCTGGTGTATTTGAGAGATAGGGAGGAGCACAGGCGACATTTGAGGATTGTGTTAGATGTGTTGAAAGAAAAAAAGTTGTATGCAAAGTTCAGGAAGTGCGAGTTCTGGATGTGTGAGGTTATCTTTCTAGGACACGTGATTTCAGCAGAGGGAGTGAAACATGATCCTTGTAAGATAAAAGCAGTTCAGGAATAGGAAGCTCTGAAGAACGTATCTGAGGTACGGAGTTTTCTAGGTTTAGCTGGTTATTATTGGAGATTTATCGAGAATTTTTTGAGGATAGCTAGACCTATGACATCTTTGTTGAGGAAGAATGTTCCATTTGTCTTGAATGACAATTGTGAAGCGAGTTTCTAGGAATTAAAGAAGAGGTTAGTGGAAGCTCTAGTTCTGATGTTACCTTCTTAGGGAGGTGGATTTGTTGTGTATACAGATGCTTCTGGAGCTGGATTAGGTGGATTATTGATGCAGCAAGGTAGAGTTATTGCATATACTTCATGATAGTTGAGACCGCGTGAAGTTAACTACCCGACACACGATCTGCCGTTATCTTTGATCATTCATGCTTTGTAGGTTTGGCGTCATTTCTTATACAGGGAGACTTTTTAGATATTTACTGATCATAAGAGTCTCAAGTATGTTATGAGATCTGAACCTTCGACAGAGGTGGTGGATTGAGTTATTGAAAGATTACGACTACACAGGGCAAATGTAGTTGCTGATGCCTTCAGCAAGAAAGAAAAAGGGGATGATGATTCGGTGACATATAGAGCAGAGTCTCTATTTACTTTACGAGAGTTGCGAGTGCAGTTAGATTTGATTGAGGATCAGATGTTAGCCAACATTAGAGTTCGACCTCAGATGCGAGATGTGATTGTTGAGCGTCAGGATGAAGATGAACATCTGATGCAGAAAGTTGAGCGAGGAAAGGTACCTACTTTACACCGACTTGTTGACAATGGTGTATTGTATTATCAGGATAGATTGCATGTTCCAAATATTACAGAGTTGAATGACGAGCTGATGATAGAGGTTCATTCTTCTCTCTTGTCAATTCATCTTGACAGTTCATAAATGTATCGAGATATGCGAGAGTTGTATTGGTGGGTACATATGAAGATACATATAACTGAGTTTGTTGCGAGATGTCTTCTTTGTTAGCAGATTAAGGCATAACATCAAGCCCCGACTCGAAAACTGAGACCACTAGAGATTCTAGAGTGGAAGTGGGAGAAAATCACCATGGATTTCATTATCAGTTTACCGAGGACATTTAGACATCATGATGATATCTGGGTTATTGTTGATAAAATGACTAAATCAGCTCATTTCTTAGCTATCCAACAGAAGGATACGTTGGATAGGCTTGTTGGTTTGTATCAGGTTATATGGTATTCTTACTTCGATTGTGTCTGATCGTGATCCCAAGTTTACATTGCGATTCTGGAAGACTTTTCAGGATGCGATGGGTACTTATTTAAGGTTTAGCACAACTTTCCATATGTAGACTGATTGTCAGTCGGAGAGGATGATTCAGACATTAGAGGATATACTGAGGGCATGTATTCTGAAGTTTGGAGGTACTTAGGACGATGATTTACCTTTGGTCGAGTTTGCGTACAGTAATAGTTATCATTCTAGTATCGGGATGGCACCTTATGAGGCATTATACGGAAGACGGTGTAGGAGTCTAGTTTATTGGGATGTTGAGGGTTTGCGACACATTGAGGGGCTGAAGTTAATTCAGCAAACCCTGGATAAAGTGAATGTTGTGAAAATATGTATGCAAGCAGCTTAGGATCGTCAAAAGAGCTATTATGGTCGACATCAGCGAGAGATAGAGTATGCAATCGGTGATAGGGTTTTCTTACTAGTTTCACCCTAGAGAGGTGTTATTCGAATTGGGAAGCGTGGAAAGTTGAGTCCTAGGTATATCGAACCATATGAGATTGCTAAGAGAGTGGGACCACTGGCTTATAGATTGAGATTACCTACAGAGTTATCCCGATTACATGATGTATTCCATGTTTCTATGTTGAGATGGTTCCGATCTGATCCTAGCCACGTGTTGAGCGCTCAAGAGTTAGAGATATCTAAGGGGTTGACTTATGAGGAGGATCCTATTAAGATCTTATACGGACAGGTGAGACGGTTGAGGAATCATGAGATTCCGATGGTTTTGGTGAAGTGGAGTTTTATTTCACCAAAAGAAGCTACCTGGGAGGTTGAGTCGAATGTGAGACATTAGTATCTATATCTGTTTCAAGATTCGACAGTAGAGCACTGATGTATGTTTTGATTCTGGATATGATTCTGATATTGAATGTTAAGATAGTTGCCTTGATTGATAACTTGATTGGTTTTACTTCGACTTTGATTTGGTTTAAATTTCAGAGACGAAATTTTCTAAAAGGGGGAGAATTGTAACATCCCAAAATTTATTTTATGGAAATAAGTGTTGAAATGATGAAAAATAAATGTTTAAATTAGGTATATGAAGGTTGATTGAAGGTTGACTGGAAATGACCAAGGAAAATGACAAATGCTGAAAAATTAGCAAAGTACACGTTGTGGCAATAGCAGTAGTAACGACCACGCGTAGTCCACTATCCAGCAGGCGTACTGTTCTATTTTTTGGAAGAAAAAATATAACTTCGCTTGATTCAACTGACATTCAAGCATTTTCAAACCTAAACTCAGTGAAACTTGCGGAGAACAACTGAGAAACATCAGAGGAACTTGTGTTAGAGTGAGAGGAAGAGATTTAGCAAAGAAAAACATTAATCTTGCAAGAATCTAAGTCAAGAAAGGTAAGGTCGATAGTTGGTTTATATGAGGTTGCAAGAATTTAATTGAAATTGATGTATTGAATGTGATTAAATGGAATTGATGCTAGAAATCTGTGTAAATATATGTTTGATGCTTGAATGATCCTTTATATATGGTTTAGAAGATGAAAATCATGATAAGAATGGTTGGAGGAAGATTAGGTTGATACAAGGAATTTTTGGAAATGTTGAAATATGGATCATTTAAGGTTTATGAATGATGTTTTGATAATTCTAAAGTTGGAATGAATGTATGAATGGTTAGTTAATGTATGGTATATGTTTAATTACGTACAGTAGGATCTGTATGACTGTTGGGTCGACTTTAATTCGGGGTTTAGCTTGTTTAATTTGCTTTTGTTCGAGGTAAGTGTTCTTACGCTTACTAAATTGCTTTGTAAAGTAATTTAAATGTAAAAATGTAGTATTTCTTTAGGATTATATAGTTGAAACATCGCTGGCCTCTAATGTTATGTTGAGATTGTTAGATATATTTAGAAGAATCATGTTGAAAATAAAATGGTGATGGTTATATGTCCTAGTTGACATATGATTGATGTTTATATGATTTAGTAAGCATATGGTTGATTAATGGTTGATTATTGGAGATCATATGTTTACTTATTGATGTTGGAATTAATGATGGTTAAGCAATTATGCTTATTCTTGTTATGATCTTATATGATCTATAATTGATTGAATTGTATTCTCATTTGGCTTTATGCCTTAGTTGATAATATGTTGATCTATGGTTGACATATGATGAGATTTATGTTGATATTGAAAAGTATGTGTTGCTTATTGAGCATACATCATATGTGATTTGGATATGGCTTGATTTTCTTTTCATGCCTTGATAGTGATTGGTATGCTCATTTGATATGTTGATATCTTGTTGATAAATTAAGCATGTGATTGCTTATTTGACCTGATTAATTAAGCATATGTATGGGATTAAGATTTTGAGATATGAATGCATTGATCATTCATAGTGTTGCATCATTTGTATGACACAGATTGATATTGATATCCAGGCTGGGCCTGAGGATTATTCTGAGAGAGATGTCGATGTCGGTCTGGGACCGATGATATTCTGAGCTGGGCTCGATGCCATATACGTTGCCGGTCAGGGACCAAGGGAAAAATGAAAAGAAAAAGAAAAGAAAAGAAAAGAAAAAAAAAGAGAGCAGTACCCTGAGGCATATCTAATGTTATTGCATTGACATTCATATGCACACATTTGATTCGCATTCATATTTAGCATGTATGATTATTGCTTTCTGAAATATGAATGCTAGAGTGATTAAATATTAGTTATGTTATGAAATTACAAATGCTTCATTGTTCGAGATTGTGAGTTATGTGTTGTTGAGATATATGAATGGTGTTTTGATATGTTTTGGTGAATGATTTAGTGTGAGTAATATTATGAATTGGATGATATGTTTCTTTACTTGGATGATTGAATCGGATTGATTGTCTAACATGGTTGTGATAGAGGAAGACCAGATCTTATTCTGAGATACTGATTTTCCCTGCGCTCATTTAAAATGAAAAGATATGAGTCTATTGTTGCATAGAATGCTTACTGAGTATTGAGAAATAATCACCTTTTGTTTGTGTTTTCTAAATGATGCGCAAGAAGTAGATAGCTGCCATTGGATCAGAGTTGTGGTGATCATACACCAGAGAGATACTATCTGAGGTCGAGCTCCATGTTTTGATTGCTTCCACTTTTAAGTTTTGTACATGTTTGTACAAATTTGTAAATGTTCACATTTTGAGTTTGAAACGTTTTCAAACTTGTTTCTGTTTTCACTGTAAAAACTAAACGTTATTTATGTTTTAGGCCGAGTGTTTTTATAATATGAACATTATATTTTCTCTCTCCTCTAATTTAGATTTGATTTTATTATCATTTCTTTTATTATATTGTTTAATCAGGGAAAAGAGTTTTTAAAAATTAAGTCTCACATATTTACCTTGATCTTAGTCATCAGTACAGAGCAGTGACCCAATGTCTACAACTAGTGGTAGTCGAGGTAAGGGCAAAGGATTGGTAATAGGTCCATCATCTAGCTAAATTAGAGGAGTGTCAGGGACTCAGCCATAGCGTCAGGCTAGAGTATTTGCCATGTCTAGATAGAAAGCTGCTAATGGCCCAAAGGTTATTATTAGTGAGTTATCTTGATTTGATACTATCGTTTGTGCACTCATAGATCCAGCTTCTACACATTCATTTATTACATCCATAATAATACATAAAATGAAAGTAAAACTAAAATTATTGACCCATAGCCTGAGATTCCATACTCCTTTAGGTGAGATAGTATGAGTGCACAGAGTATATAAGAACTATGCAATAAAGATCCAAAATGTTGAGTTGTTAGTATACTTAATCCTATTGGACAAACGAATTTAATATCATATTAGGAATGGATTGGCTAATGCAACACAGACCAAAAGCAGGTTGTTTTATGAAAGAAGTAATAATTGAACTAAAAGAACAAAGAAAGATAATATTCTATAGAGAAAGAAAGTTAGTGCCAAGTTGTTTAGCGTCAACTATGCAAGCCTATAAGGTGATCCAAAAGTAATGTGAAGCTTAGTTGGGAAAAGTGAATGATAGAAAAACAACATATGAGAGTGTAAAAGGAATACCAATAGTGAAATAATACCAAGCGTATTTTCAGAAGATTTTTCAGGATTACCACCTGATAGAGTATCAGAGCTCATTATTGAGATAATTCTTGGTATAACACCAACATCAATACGACCATACAAAATGGCACCAACTGAATTGCCGGAATTGAAGAAACAATTACAAGAGTTACTTGATAGAAGTTTTATTCGAACAAGTGTTTAACCTTAGGGAGCACCGGTATTACTAGGTTGTGTAGTGACTACAAAAAACTAAATCAAGTAACAGTAAAAATCAAATATTTGTTACCTCAGATTGACAATCTACTAAAATTGACTTACGATCAAGTTAACATCAATTAAAGATAGCACATGATGATATTCTAAAGACTGATTTTTAAACCAAACATGATCATTTTAAGTTTTTATTCATGCTTTTGGCTTGACTAATGCTCTAACAGCATTCATGGCACTGATGAATAAGATATTCCAGCCTTTCCTCGATCAGTTTGTGATTGTTTTTATTGATGATATACTGATATATTCAAGGGACAATGAGGAACAAAGGAACATTTGCATATAGTATTATAGAAATTAAGGGGAAAACAGTTAAGTGTAAAACTTATCAAATGTAAATTCTTGTTGGATCACGTAGTCTTTTTACTACACAAAAAATTTGGACAAGGAATATGAGTAGATTCAATAAAGATTAAAGCAGTGCTCAATTGTGAACGTCCTAAAATAGTCATAGAGGTACATAGTTTCCTTAGTATGACTAGATATTACAGAAGATTTGTTAAGGGATTCTCTGTTAGTGCAAGCCCTAGCCCAATACATTGTTTGTAAATTTTATTAATGATTAATAAAATTATGAGGCATTATTTTATCACTTCATGTATTGACCTGTGATATATATTTGATAAAATATCCAAGAATGTTAGTTAAGCTCTTGAGGTATCAAGGTTGAGGACCTTGATAGTAGAACCTGGAAGTTATGTGATTAACATTCTAAATATCCTTAGTCTTTTGTTTTTATAGGAATAGAAATGAATTAAGACTAGTATGTAGTTTGTAGATGATCATGTTCTACGAGTCATAGATATTTGGGATATCTAGAAAAGTGCATAGGTATAATGTAGAGAATTATACTTGGAGAGCAGTCACTATTTGCAATGTCAAATATTATCCTTAGAGTGAAAATAACTATGTATTTTGTTGTGATTTTTAGTGTACTTTGACATATGCCTAACGTG
>CANYCX010116848.1:0-10541 GCA_948193385.1 Breynia disticha f. nivosa
TGTATCTTGTTTGGAAAAATGATATATTGGGTGTGAAAATGACTTGTGGAATTGTTGAGAAATGATGAACTAATGTGTGTTGAGATATTGGAAAGCTTTAAGTATGAAAATGTATTCTGTTTTTTGGATGTGCAGGTGCAAACGGCCTGGGAACGACCTTGTGGCCGTTTCCAAAGGCCGTTTGCCTTCTGGAAAATCTGTTTCAGGGGAGGAATGGCCAGGGAACCGCCATGGAGGCTGTTTCCCCTGCCCGTTTCGTCTGTACAGCCTTTCAAAAGATCATTTAACAATTTGTTTGAGTTGCTTGTTGTATGTATTAATTAAAATACATAAACTATAGTGAAATTGGAGGAGATTAGGCCGCGGAGGCCGAGGTTCCCCTGCGCATCGCAGTCTTCCAACTTAAGGATCGCTTACTGAGTATTTGTAAAATACTCACCTGTTGTTTAGCTGTTTAAATATGTGTAGAGTGACAGGTATCAGGGACGGGACTACTTGATCGGCGAGGCTAGCAGTGCGATACTGAAGGTCGGGCTCCTCGTTATTTAAAAGATGATTGGTTTTGTGGATGATTATGTACATATATATATATATATAACTCAGTATAAATGGGTTTTATTAACTTGTATTCAGAATGTTTTTCCAGCTTCCGCGTTTTAAAGATATTTGCGTATGATTTACTCTGACTTTATATTGCACCATTTATGTTTTAAAAAGAAAAAAAAATATAGTGCCAAAATCAGATTTGATAAAAATGGAAAGGTTTAAAAATGGGTGTCACATAATTGAGTTAGGAGATGAACAAATTAATCAATCTTAATACTAACATGTACATGAAAGGTGCATATCAAATTAATCTAGAATAGAAGTGGGTACTATGTGAATGAATTAGGACAATCAGATTTTTCAATGGTTATGCTTGCAGACATTATTTTAAAACAATTGTTCGTCATAGAATACCAAACATTACTGCAGCTCATAAGAGTATTATCAATGATAAACATTTTATAGAATGTTTTTATCAGTTCGTAACTACAACTTTTATTCAATTTGATTTAGCCATAAATTTATATTTCTTAGATGTGTTCATATATCATGTGGAGCGCCAAGGTCAATAAACGGTTCCGCGATATTGCCGGTAATATTAAAAAGCTTCTCCCGACAAGAAGCCCGCCTACTTGTCTCAAGAGATGTTTGAGGTTATAAAATTGGAAGCTGACACACCATAGGAAAGACAACAATAAAAAATAAATCGTCGGAATAGACACGCTAATCCGTCGTTACATACCGAAGGGGCGATGCAACACCATCAACATCACCGTCAAATGATTGAATTTTTCAAATGTTATTGCGAACGTTGTAATTATGTTATCATTCAAACTTATGTTACATTATGTTAACAATGTTCTTTGCAGACTGAATATCGTCAGATATTGAAATATATATTACCCACTCCTGATTCACAGCCTACTCAGAACTTCAGAAGGATCTTCAGGCATCATTTCTACAGGCTGCTGGAGGCATCAGGCCAGACGGTTCGATTTCTGGTCTTGGTAGCTATGCACATGCATTCTCTGAAAATGAGCCTTGGCTTTCACGCACAGCTTAGATGCAAGATGTATTTGATGTACGATTTCAGAGTAGGAAGGAATGATTTCTTGGTATGGAGGCAGAGCGTGAAGTTGGTCGTCGACGTAAGTAAGAAGACTGTCGATGTGTGGACCAGGTCAACGAATAGATTCAGATGTTTTAGGCTAAATAAGCAGCATCATCACGACTTGGACCATCCAATCCGCTCAACATTAATAACGACGACGACGATGAAACGCAGTCTTAGACTTAGGTTGTTCTTTTTTCTTTATGTATTAAAAGTTTAACTTTGCTTATAATATTATTTTATTCTCCCTCAAATATTACGTAACTTATTTATTATTGTAACAGTTTCATTAATTTTTTTCCTTTAACTTTTATTGTTATACTCAAATGTTATATTATAATATATTAAATTACGTAGAAAAGTAAAATTTAGGATGGAAAAATGATGAGGGAGGTAGAGAGAAAACTAAACTTTAGGACGGAAAATTGCGAGCCAAAATCAATTTCTCCTTACTTTCATCTTCATTTTTTCCTCCTAAATTTTACTTTTTTCCTCCTAAACTTCACCTATATATATACCCAACACATTCTCATATATCTACTTTCATAATCTCTCTGCAACTACAACTCTTTCATTTCTTCACTTCTTTAATACTTAATTTATGCTTTTCATTATTTGTATTTCATTGATACTAATTATTTTCGTTTTTTTCGTAGGTTTAACATATAATTGTATCACATTACTCAAGGTATTTTTTCTTTACTATATTATTTACTCTTATTATTTCAATTATATTATTTAAAATATACTCTTATTATTTCAATTACATTATTTTATATTTATTCATATTATTTAATTGCATTATTTTATATTAATTCTTATTATTTCAATAACATTATTCTTTTTAATCTTATTTTTCTATAAAAAATTATCAAATTTAAACAAATACAATTTCATTCTATTTTTTAAATTTTTTATTTTAAATTTCCACAATAAAACTAATACAATTTTATTTATTTTGTAATATTAACATTTTCTGTCAATAGTCGACGGTATACGATAAAACCAACCGGCCATTTCACTCACCGGTTCGACCATTTTCTTCGTCCAATTTCAACGGATATATTTTTGTCAAAATACGACGAAAAACTTCGGTCACCAGTCTGGCGATACGTTTCGTCGACATTCGACGAAAAAAGTTTTTTCTGAGTTTTGACGTTGATTTCCGTCGACATTCGACGGAAATTTCAATTTCGTCGATTGTTTTCCATCATGCACTTCCCGTCGAATTTTGACAGAATATTTCTTTATTCTGTCAAAATTCGACGGAATATGGTCAATAGTTTTTCACTTTTTCTTGTAGTGAAGTAAGAAACTTCTCGGGTACTTAATTACTGAAGAAGTAAGTTATATGGAAAAGAAATTATTAAGGAAATATAATTGTTGTGTTTGGTGTGAAAGTATATTTCCTGGGAAGTGTGTGATATTTTTTGTTGTATACCACAATGTCCTTTATAAAATAATGACATTGTAATTAATAAAATTTATATATTTTTTAAAAGTTAGAAATCTAACATTTAAAAATTGTAGATAAATTTTTATAAAAAATATATATTATTTTACATCTGTCGTCAAATTTTTTTTCTTGCATGGAGAAAATGTAATTCAATACTAGGAAAGAAAAAATACATCTATCGTCAAATTTTTTCTTTCCCTACATGGATAAAATCATTTCCCATATAAATGAGCAACTTCCTTAGTTTGTGATAACTAAACAAGACAAAGGAAAACAAACTTCCTCTTCAATTAACTTCCCTTCTTTCACTTACCCCATACCAAACACAGCCTTAATGAAAAAGGGAGAGTGCTAGGTCTTACCTTGGAATTTTGGCTTTAAGTGTGTGCCTAGGATTTAAGAATTATTCTTGTTCTCACTAGGGTGAAAGGACAACTAAAATCACACAAGAACTAATGGGAGTTAAACAAGACTCAAGCGTTTCGCCCAAATGTAGAAATGATGTGAGGTGAGAGAAAAACTAGTCAAATTAGGTTATATTCTAGCAAAAATCTATAAGGCACCTAAAAACAATCCATTTGACTTTTGAATTCATAAATTTTGGCCAGCATACGCTCCTTCATATTTTCTCAATAACATATTCTCATAGTCATTATATCAACCTCCATTAATCACCTTCGATATAGTTAATGCAGGACTCCATTGTTCCTTTAAGATATCCATGGTGTCCACCTATAAAGTTGAAGCCAGTGATTTGCAACCTCTTGTCCAAATGTCCAATAACTCCTCTAGCCACAAATGACAACTCAGTACCATGAAAGCTCTTTGAGTACTTCAAGGCAACACCTCCAATTAACACTACTCCGATGAAACTTCCTATAATACCAATATTTGTTGCTTCCCGATCGGATTTTAAAAAAGAGTCGTGAATAGGATGTGTAGAAATGAAGTGTTCAACATCTAAGACATCCAACAACACAGAGGATCTCCGAGAATTCTGTCGTGATTCTCAAGAAAATAGAATCTCTCCTTCCAAAAATCTTCGAAACCTTTCAAACTATTCTTCAAAACTGACTTTGTTGACGATTCATGTTCCATTTTTTAATCTGAATGAATTTTTAATGACCCGAAGAACCAGGAAAAAACTAATTGTTGAGAGCGTGAGTGGTGGGTAAGAAAGGGAGGTATTACAAAATGGTAAAAGAGGGAGAGAATTGAAAATAGAGTTGTATTGAATATGCTTTGTTGTCTGACAATCACAATATCAAACCCCTATTTATACTAGTTTCTTAACAATTCAAAATTAAAATTTTCATCAACAAATATCCTAACAAACTTTCCCTCCATTTTTAACAAACTATTTTGAAATACTAAACATCTCTAACAGCCCCCCTCAAGGTGAGCATAGACATGCTCTACCTTGAACTACAAATGAAAAAAAGAACATAAGCTTTCCAAATCTCAAACAAACATAATCCTTCATGCTCAAAACCACCATTCCTTCAATATCACTTCACACAACCATCAACTACTCCAATTCCAAACTCAATCTTCAACAAAAGCAACATCAAATGATCACAAAAACGGACAATCCGTCAACAACTCACACCGAAAATATCGATGCTACAAACTCATAAGAGTAACAAAGAAACACCACATTTAAGGTGTGATCAAACAAAGATTCAATGAAAAAGAGCATTATAAGCTCAAAATGAGAATTAAAGAAAAAATGAACACCATTAAATTCACACTTCTTATGAGAGAACAAACTAATGACCAAAGAATCATTTTATCAAACACATGACAAAGAAATTTTAGTCTCAAAATCAACTTAAACACTAAATCATGCCCCCAACCACTGCTGAAAGAAAACTTCTACTCCAATGTATTTGACCTCCAACCATTCTTTAAATCATCTAAACAACACCTCAATCGTTTTCTAAAAACAACAACCTTTTGAGTGACTATCACCAAGAACACAACAAATCATTCGCAAATTTATCATAACCAAGCCAAAGTCGCAACGCCAAAACTCAACCTAAAACCTTCAATTGAACCCCAAACCTACATTATCACATGACTAGAATAACCTAATCAGCATCCATATACCTTTTTATTATCCAGAATGGAAAAGAACAAAGCAAAATAAAAGGCTAAAATAGTTCCTCCGTAACTCTCCCACCAATGAAATCCAATTTCTTACCAAAAATTTGAGATCATGCTTGAATAATGATGACATGCAAAATATGAAGCTCTCCAAAATTGCTTGTTGTCTAGCAACACTATTATTGAAGCTTCCAAGATCTGTCGCATCCATCTGAATAGCCTACTCCCACTCATTAAACACCCATAACAGTAAAAATAAAAAAAATGCAAACACAAATCGAGGCCATTAAAGCGACCCTCATTGTTGTCGTTTTCTTGTTTTAGAGAGAAGAAAAAATAGAGTAACATTAAGTAGGCGGATCCTTCTGTAGATCCTTCAATTCTTTCAAGATCTTTTGGATGTCATCTCCTAACCGATGAAATGCAAAAGCAACGAGATGAATAATTAAAGATAGAGAGAGACAGAAGTAAGAAAAGGAAGGAAATAAATCAAAGCAAAGTTAAGAGAGAAAACTGAGATGAGGGGGGACACCGTCGACAATAGATGGTGGAGTTCGACGATGGTGGCCCAAGGAGATTCAATTTGGTGCTGTTAGAGATCTGTTTTAGTGGTTTTAGGGGAAAGGCTAGAAATGAAGGAGGAGAAGAGTTGTTTTAGTGTTTTGTTGTTTGGTTGCTTAGGTGTCCTGGTGCTCTGATACCATATTACAAAATGGTAAAAGAGGGAGAGAATTGAAAATAGAGTTGTATTGAATATGCTTTGTTGTCTTACAATCATAATATCAAACCCCTATTTATACTAGTTTCTTAACAATTCAAATTTAAAATTTTCATCAACAAATATCCTAACAAACTTTCCCTCCATTTTAACAAACGATTTTGAAATACTAAACATCTCTAACAGGAGGTAGAGAAGGAAGAAATAGATAGATTGGAAATGACAAAATGATTGGAGAATGAATAGAACAACAAAAACAAAGCTAAGAAATAAAATTGAGATGAGGGGATGCTGCCGACGAAAAAGTGGAAATCAATCGTCAATGGCAACCCAATGATCATTTGTGTAGAAAGTGTTTTCTATATGGAAGAAAGAATCAATTGAGGAGAGAAGAATTGGTGGTATGGGAAGAAGGACAAAGGAAAACGAGAAGTTTGGGTTAACTTTGGTGTTTGATTAGGAAGAAATGTTTGGCTCTGATACCATTTCACAAATCGTAAAGAGAGAAAGAATGATAGTATTGATAATTGTTGCATTTCAAAATGAAACATATACTATTTATACTATTCTAATCAACCACATAACAAACAATTTAAAATTTAAATTTCTTAACAAACTTTACCCCAAAAACATAACAAACCCAATTTTGAATATTAACAACACACATGCAAACAAACACATTGTCATCTTTATATTTCCTTCTTTTACTTTTTCAAAATTAACTTTTGGGTCTTTCTTTCTTTTATTCTATTTTAACCATAATTTATGTTTACATATATTATATGAAATTATTTCGTTTCGTTTTAAATCTTGTAATAACATTTATTCTATTGCTAATACAAATCACATTTTTACGCTTGTATTGATTAAATACTTTTAAAATTTTCTTTTAACTTTAATTATTCTTGTTTTTATTTAAACTCATGAATACCAATATGAATATTAAATGTCAAATACATTTGAATGCAATATGACGCGAAGGGTCAAGATTGTGACATCGCTAGACCTGGCAAAATTTGACATGACCCGCCAATTTGACACGATCTGACACGAAGTTAAGCGGGTTTGGGTTGACATAAATGTTTGGGTCGTAAATAGGTTGACCCGTTTATGACCCATTAAAAATTTAGTTAAACAGGTAAACCCGGCACTACCAGATTACGACCTGCTATGACCCGTTATAAAATTATTAATAATTTTATAAAATAAAATATTTAAAACATATACAAAAATGTAATATAAAAAACATATATGAGACCATATATTTAAAAAAAATAGATCTAAACTTATATGTAGTTTTGAAGTTTATACAATATATGTTAAATAGGTTAATTTTTAACTTATTTAATATGTTGACCTATATAAATAAATAGGATAAATCATGTCAATTAAATCGGTCAATCATATAAGTGAATTTTTCTATCAAATATCATTATTTATGTTATAACATTAAAAAATTGAATTTGTGTCATTTGTTGTGTTTAATCGTGCACTCTTTAATCGCGTTTTTTAGTAAAAAATTGTCAGTTTTATCTAATTGTTTCAGTTAAATGAGTCCAACTTGTTTATTAAACGGGTCGAATTTAGGTTTCACTTCCTGACCCGTTTATTAAATGGGTCGAATTTGGGTTTGGATTAATCATGCTAACTGGTCATGTTGACTCAACACTAATCCGACTCGTCAACCCGAATTGTAAGTCTAATAATAGTTGTATTAATAGTCTAATAAGAACTCGAGGTGTTAATTGAGTTGATAATTTGATATTTTTTGAAGTTCGACTGGGCGTGCTCATCAGATTCGAATCCCAATAGAATCGTTTTCGTGAGTGCCGAATTACTCTTCACTGAAGGTAGGGGTACCTAATGGTCAAAAATAAAGAACTGGAACCAAACCGTTGGTTCACGGTTCTGAACTGGCAGTTAGGTTTATTTTAATGAAAAATTGAACCTAAATCGTCGGACCGAAAATGAAATCGTCAAAAGTGGAACTGCCGATTTGGAATCAGAATCGAAACCGAACCGTTTAGATCCGGTGGCTAGATCCGATTCCAATTTCGATTCCATGAACTACTGAACTGTTAATCGCCGGTTTCAAAACAATTTACAACTCTCGGGATTCAGACCAAAAATTGTCTAAAAAAATTATAAGAAAAAGAACTTAATCTATCTAACCCCATAGCAACATTCCAAAACTTGCTTCACAAATTGTGCCTGTCTAAAATTCTGAAACAATCATCAAAACATGTCGAATTCCACCACCACAACTCACATTCTGATCTTCCCATTGTCGTCACCTGGCCACATTTTCCCTCTTATCGACCTCACTTACCAACTAGCAATCCGAAGAAGCTTCACCATCACCATTGTTGTAACTCCAAAAAACCTTCACTACCTTCACCCTCTTCTTTCTCTCCACCCTTCAATCAACTCCTCGGTCTTCCCTTTCCCTTCTCATCCCTCTGTTCCCGTTGGAGTATAACACTTGCAAAGTCTCAATTTCTTTCCAGATTTAGTTGTTGCATTAGGTCTCCTTGAGCGTAGGGGCTAGCCCAATACTACTACAGTGTCACTAAGAGCACTCTTCATCGTCTTCGGGTCTGAGTAAGAAGCCCACCACAGCGTCACCAAGAGTTTTTCATCCTTCCATCTAAAAGCTTTTTTGGGCGCTCACACCTATAACTGGGTAAACCAGCTCTTTACCACATTACCGCACTCATCCCGAACCATCACATCACCGTACCGACCTTGTCCATGCCCAAGCTGGAACATTGGCTATGATACCACTTATTGGAACCGGGGAGCCTTGGAGAGATCTACCACAAGCGAGCTTGGGCCTAATGGGAGAGAACGCTAGTCAAGAAGGACATAAGTGGGTCTGACACCACATTTTTATCCAAAATCTTAAGGTATTGAGTTATTGGTCTACACCACTTATAAATTCTTCTTACACCCCACACCTATCCTGTCAAATCCCTAACCTAAAGACCTTAAAACCTAAAACTAGCATTCATTTCATAAACATGTAAATAATTAGAGCATATTTGATTGTGCATTCATTAAATTATTTGAAGAATGAAGCAGAAATATAAATAGAGTTAAATAAAAAAACAAAACTTATAATAATTTTATTAATAAAGAAAGAATTAGGGAGAAGAGAGCAAAAGAAATTTATTGAAAAAGTCGATAACATACTTAGAACCTTAAAATCAGCATGCATTTCATTAACATGTATATAATTAGAGAATGATAAATTATTTATATTAATTAATTAGATAGAGAATAAAAAGAATAAGAGACAAGAGATTAAAATGGTTAGAGTGAAATAAGAAGGACTAAAATTAAAAGTTAGTAAAAGAATGACAATTTTAATGAAAAGGACAAAAGTTCCTTAAGAAAAACCCTACCACTCACCCAATTCTTCCCATTCTCCAAAACCTAAAAACATTTCATTCATATTATTTCCTCCAGAATTCTCATCTTTAGGGTTTCAAATAAAATTATGAAACTTTATATCAAAAGTTGAAGAAGAACATCAATTGAAAGTACATAGAAATCAAGGTGAGTTCTTTGTTCATGATTTTCAGATTTTATACCTTGAATTGTTAGAATTTTTAAAATTAGTTAGAGGTCATATTAAATTATGAAATTTTTATGAAAATATTAAGGATCTGTCTGTGATTTTATAAATTTTATATCTATTGATTTGGGTTTCTGAGTTTAAAGAATAAAATCGAGAGAAAATAATGTTCTGTTTTGATTGGAAATTTAACCGGTGACTTTTAAAATAGAAAACAGGAGTTGTAGATACGTAAAAATTACAAACAAACATAAAATGAAAACCTTTAGATGTCTAGAATCTATAGCAAAAAGAATCAGATCATTTAGTTCAGTATATTGAGAGAAATATGAAACATAGTACAGGAGGTTAGAAACATACAGGTGTAGAAGTGGAAAACAATGAACAAGTTGTATAAATTATTGTGAATTTTGTTGGGTGAACCACGTGATCTAAAAGTTCACAGGTGAACCAAAAGAGGTTAAAAAAATAAAAAAAAAATATTAAAAATACTTGAAAGTTATTTAGCCATTTAATTGTAATTAATTACAAAACTGGACAGAAAAGAGTATAATTCTGGCAAGTTTGGTTGTTAGGTGTGAAATTGATACTTAGAGATTGAACTGCTAGTTGATAAAGAAGAACTATTTTTACTATATAAAATTATCTCTTACATGGAATTATTTTAGAATTTATTTCATTAAATTTAGGGAGATACGATCAGAACAATACCGAGTTAAAACCTGAAAATAAACAGCATTAATGCATTGCATGCATTCATATGAAATAGTTGTATAATTGTATGGTTTGAATGTTAAACATTGTAAAATGTGAATAGGACCTAGAGGAGACACAGAAGATAGAGAGAATGAGCAGAGGAGAGAGTATTTTCGCTAGTTAAGGTAAGTATAATCCCAAGCGTGAGTTCGTGGATAAACTTACTTCCTAAATATATATGTTTATTATGAATGCTATGTTATATGTTGGATATTGAGAATGATTATAAATGTTAGAGATTTGTTAGAGTGTGAGATGTTGATGTGGCGTG
>CANYCX010116849.1:0-15384 GCA_948193385.1 Breynia disticha f. nivosa
TGTTTTGTCTTTTACATGTAAAATATTGTATCGGAAAAATTAATAGTGCATATAATCTTTTTTACTTCAATTTTCATAAAACATATTTTGGCAAATCTTGTATCATTTAAATTTGAAGTAATGTCATAGATGTTTTTATAAATTAGTTTCAAATTTATATTTTTCTAAAAATCAAAATGATTTCCAAGTTTGGGTGTCATTTCTTTGGGAAAAAGAAATAATTATTTATGAAATGGTAATCAAATTTGGGGGTCACATCAAGAGGTGCGATACTTAGTTGGAAGGTCGGGTTCCTTAGTGTTATGGGATAGATTCCTATTTTGTAAAATTAAACATATGTTTGTATAAGTAGGTTTCCATGTTGTAAAAAGTAAGCCAATTATCAAGCTTCTGCATTTGTGTTGAGATTTTGTATAACTAAAGTTGTTTGTGTTTTTTCCAAAAGGTGTTTCAACTATTTCTTTGCATGCTTTTGTGTATTGGATTGGCTTTCCAAAAGAAAAAAAATGGTTGTTAAAATTTCAATTTATTTTGAAAAAGATTTTTGTGAATTTGGGTCTAACATGAACCCCCATGACTTCATATATATATACAGGATACATATTTATTTATACAGATACGTAAATTATATACCCGGCGAATATGAATGATATATGTGCATATAATTTCATATTGTTATATGATTGATATTACGATGATTGCGATAGATATTTATACAGTTTACATGTTTATATATATATATATATATATATATATGATTGGCGGTGATTGTTATTTGGTGGAGTTTATTTTTAGGGTCGGGAGTATAGTTTATTATTGGGGCCGAGAATACAGTATAGTATCTAAGTTGGGAGTATAATATATTATTAGAGCCGAGAGTACCTTATAGTATACTATTAGAGTCGGGAGTGTATACAAAGATACAAGGTTATATGTTTATAATCATATATGATATTTATACAGATCATATAGATGAATACAATTTACATGCTTATACTATAATTATAATATATACGTGCACACACACACACACACACACACATATATATATATATATATATATATATATAGATACAGATACAGATCGTATGAAAGAATACAAATACAAATTATAAGAATGAATACAGAGTATATGATAAACATACAAGTTTTAGTTCATAGGTTTAAATGAAACATGCAAGGAATGCAGTTTACATGATTATATGATAAGATATATGTGCATTCACATATATATACAAATTTATAGAATCTCAATAATAGATATGTTTATAAGATGATAATTTATTATAAATGATTACTCACTGAGCTCGCAACTCACTAATGTACAATTTGTATATTTTGTTTCAGGATGGGTAGTAGATAAAAGTTTACAGAAGATAATCCAGTAAGTGGGTCAGCTATTATTCCTCACTATTCTCTCTTCCTAGCCAGTCATGTTTAGATATATATAGACATGTACAGACAAATGTTGTATGATATGTGCGTGTTATGATCATATGTTTTATTATATGATATATACATATATATATATATATATATATGTTTGAGTTATTCCATATTGATATTGTTGATATACAAATATACAGCAGATGCACATGGGTCATGCCTAATAACACGAGTATCGTGTTGCAGTTAAACAAAAACATGCTAGTATAACGTGGGGTTGTGCCCATGGGACGTGTTATACTAACACGAGCTGTGTTCTAGACCCGTCTTAGGTCGTGTTTTATACTATTATATGTTAATATATTGAGTGATTAATAAGTAAATTGTAGAAAAATAATATGATACAAAAATTTTTTTAAATTATTCAACATTACAAGTTTTCCTAAACGGTTAATTACATGATTATTAGGTTAATTAATTTAAAGGGTTACATTACGAGTCGTATTTTTGCACGTGGAATATACAAACAGGAATGTTAGTCAAAGGCACGACCATGCAGGACAATTGGAATGGAAATGTAAAACACATGGTGTGTATGTACTTTCACACAAGTAGCGTGTAAAGGTAACAAAGATTGCGTAACAGGTTGTGTTACATAGGGTCGTGTGTGAGACCGTGTTAAAGATAAAGTGAAAGATTAAAGATAAAATTGAAGAGCATATTAAGTATACAATGAAATAGATATTAATGATAAGTTATTATATGATTGTACATGTTATACATGAAAATTTTTTAAATAAAGTGAATAATTGAGGTTAATGTTGAATAAATACTATAATTATAACAATCAAACATATAAATAAGAATATGTAAAAAGAGCATAGTAGAAGGTTGTTTTACAAGTCATCTTTATTTTGCACTGTCACTTTCTTGATCTTATTTATGAATATGAAATAAACAGATTATTTATTTTAACATCAATCAATTTGGGTATGGTCAAACAATACTCAATTCACTTATTAAATGGCTACTGATATCACTTCTCTTTGGACAATGTTAATCCCTTCACTTGTTTATGGCCCTCTAACATGGATTGTAATATACCCAATCATATTCGTATTTGAAATCTAGTTATAGGTCATGCTAGACATATGTCAAAGCAAATCAAAATCCACCTAATTCACATAAAGAATTCAAGACTTAGGATACAAATATAAGCACCATTATGAGAATGTTTATTTCTTATCTACCATATAACATTCTCATTTAAGTGGATCAATCTAATACATGCTCTCTATGATGTATATATGTTTTCTATGTTCCATGGTTAATGAAACGCAATCTCAAAAAACTACATACTAGTCTTGGTCATTGCTTTCATTGTCAATGGTCAACTAGGGGTGTTTAGATGTTGTTCTTAAGTTCAAGTGAATCACTACCAAACATCTTACCTTAATAACATGATCAAAACTAGCATCATGGTTAATTTTATCAATTCTATATGCACATAAAAATAGACAAATAAAAAATTTGTATTATCTTTATTATCATCTCCAAATAATAAACAAGTTTACATAAGACTTTGTATTCTGACCTAGGACTTACACTTAAAAGTGTTAAATTTGAATCAGAATCAGCAAACTAGAATTGAAACCGTCGATTTTGGAACCAAAATCGACTGAACCAGTCATGTCTGGTTCCAATTTTGATTTTGGTTTTGGTTCCATGGTTCATAAAACCATGAATAGGCAATTTTGAACCGGCAGTCTACAGTTCCAAACCAGCGGTTTGGTTAGTTTTTAAAAGAAAATTGGGCTCGAACCGTCGAACCAGAACTAGGACCATCGAAACTGGAGCTGGCAATTCAGAATCGAAACCAGAACCGAACCACCCGAACATGCTATACCTGGTTTCAGTTCTTGTTTAAAGAATCCTTGAACCATGAACAGCCGATTCTGAACCGTTTGACACCTCTACTTACACTAACATATGTTTTACATGAAACACCCTAAACTAACTAACGTATTAATCATATGATTTAACTTTATTGTTAACTTATAATGCAGAAGCTTTAAAAACTTTTTCAAGTGATTGTACTTTTCTGGAAAACATGTAGAAAACGTATATCATGTAACACCTTTTCATATACATTGTATACCTTATCATATAACATGTAATCATATTGCACACATATCATGCAAACATTTATTTTTACTAGTCTGTATATCTAAACATAGTTGGCTGTAGAGAGACGAAATGCTGAGGAGCGGCAACTGACCCACTTGCTGGACTACCTTCTATAACCTTTATTATTTAATACCTATTCCTAAAACAAAATATAGAATCGCAGTTGATGAGTTGCAGGCTCAGTGAGTAAGCATCTATAATTACTTATCATCTTTTATAACCTTTGCCTTTTCTTATAGTTTTGTTTATATATGTGAGGACACGTGTATCTTATCATATAAACATGTGTTCTATGTACTGTTCTGTATTCTTTTATACATATTCCATATAAATATATGAATTGTGCTTATCATATGATCTGTATGTTTCATGTGTACTATATTGTATTTTACTATGTTTTACTGTGTTGTGCTATGTTGTGCTATACTGTGCTATACTTTCGTCTACACCATGTTGTGTTATACTGTGACCAACTATACATCTGTCTCCACTAATAAAACTATACATCCGTCTCCACTATAGATAGTCTCTCATCACCACCACTGTCTGTGTCAACACCACTTATCATGTATGACCACCACTATCTATATATCGTGTATTCTGTGTATCATGTGATTGTGTATTCATATGAATATGTTATCATGTGAATGTGTGATTCATTTAACTGTGAAATCATATGACTGTATTTTCATATTTATTGGGATTTCTCCTATAACCTATAATCTAATCTATAAACTTACTTTTCTAAAATATCAACAATATCCACACTTTAGCAATTCTAATCATTCACGTATAACTGTATTTGAAAGTAAGTCTAGATCACTCACCCGTATATCTGTATTTTTCTAAGCTCCTCCAAACTCAAATCCTGATCATGTTAATCCGATCAACTTCTTATTTAACCATATAAATAATTCTCTATGAAAATCAATCCAATAACATATTCATACTTAAAATCTAATATCATTTCTTACTGTTTTCACCGTGGATTTCTTATATCAACTATACCAATTGATACCCTACTTGCTCCTGCGATTGGATACATGTTTTGGCTTAATTTCTAGCCTGTTTTCCCTAAATTTCTCTTTCTTTCTCTCCTCTCTTTCTTCTGTTTCTCTCAATTCTCATTCTCTCGCTCAATTCCTTAACTTCTGAACCTCCTCCTGCTTGCTTCCTTTTTATAAACGAAACCTAATCCTTGTCATGCTTCAATTTCTGAGATTCCCAATTTTCTGCAACTTTTAAAGGACTACATGTGGTAGTCAAGTGACTACACATTGTCACCCTTAAACTACACGTTATGGCATGTCCACAACTTGTCCATAATTTGTATTTTCTTTAACTACACATTGTGGCTTGTCCACAACGTGTACTCTTCTTTCCACTCCCTGTACTTTTAATTTCTCCGCAATTGTTTCTGTATTTACATATACCTTTAATTAACTATAAATCAACTCATATTAAACCTCTAGTTTCTTTAATTTATCAACTAAATTATCAATTTAATTAATTATTTTAATTATTTATTAATCATAGGGCTTAAGGATGAGAATGTTACATTACATAGTCATGTAAGTGTATTGGTTTATACACTTGCTAAGTTATAAAACTCACAAATATTGTTGTTTGATTTGTGTTGATTACAAAGCAATGAGGCGTTAGCAAAGGAATCTTGAGTTGAAGTTCGACAGTGCAATGCTTAGTTTATTTTTTGTTGTTTATTAAAAAAGGAAAACATGTAACAATTCTAAGTTTGAGTTGATTTATATAACCTTGATATTTTGAAACATCTTTCACGGGTTCGTAAAATGATTTACAACATTTAGTTTTCGCATGAATCATATTTTCATATCTATAGGCATGGCTTGAACTTATTGACACCTAGGTGCGCTTTACATTTCTAGAATAAGTTTAAAAATGAGTTTAATATATAATTAAAACATGAAAAATTTATTGTGATTTTTATATCACTATTATTATACAAAATACATTGTAAGCGAATTCATCACCAATGTATCCTAATTATACCTATACAAGCTTAATCTACATATCATATAGTTCCAATCATTTTTTATTCAAAATAATTATTCAATCACAAGTCAGATACCTAAATTATTAAAATTACAATTAACTCATAATGGCGTCCATATACATCCCATTAAATTGTAATGGCATCCATACGTCTTTCGAGTTCATAGCGGCGTCCTTATACGCCCCTCATATGTATATCGTATCCATATATGTACTCTACATGCTTACATGTCCATATACACACTGTAAATACAAGGTGCATTATGATGAAGTAAGTATGAATGCAATCATAACCAATCCAACCAATCATGTTCATGTCATAAGTACAATACAAACTCAACAACATGTTTATTTTGTACCATGTTCACAATTTATTATCTTAACCACCATACAAGTTGTTTATATTTCATTTCACATATCACAACACATATTTCATATCCACCAATACTTCAAATTCACATCAACCATATCAAATATTCCCAATCAACATATCTCAACCTTACATAACCAAGACACCTTTTTCCATCATTCTCAAATTCTCAAGTCACTTGAATAAATAATAAACATCAACTCGCATTCAAAATTCAACACACAATACACATACAATTAAAGTTGTATATAATTAACCATGCAAGATACGATATATAGTTAGGTAAATGTGACATATACACTTATGTCGAATTCAAGTTATGTGTGTCTTTCCTACAAATGCTCTAAATTCTCTTTTGTTCCGACTCCTATACAACATTTTACATTTTTCTTAACTAATCAATCATCACAACAATTGAAAAATTCATTTTTTTAATTAAGTTTCCCTTATTTTAACAATCACCTATTAAATTCCTACCCAATCTAACATTACCCAACTATAAATTCACCTGTTTTTCTCACAATTTCAACTATTTTTCCCTAAACCAATTCATTTTCTTCACCTTCCACCATTAAATTAATAACACACATTCATCCTTTACAATTTTCCAACAAAGCCCATCTCTACTTTTACATTTCTTCCTCTTCCAATTACTACAATATTCCTATTTATATTATTCTTCTTCTTTATTAACTACCTAACAACAACTCATTCATGTTTTTTTTATCATTTTTCTAATCAATCTATACTATCACATGTATTTTTTCTAACATTTACTATAAAATAAAGTGAAATAATCCAAAACCTAACATCCTTACCTTGAATCCAAGTTTGGCCAAAAAAGAGAAAATGTTGTTGGGTATGATTTGACGTTGGGTGGGTGTAATTGGTAGGAGGAGAGAGTTTTCTTAATGAGGGGAGTAATGATCGAGTAAATAATGACTTGCGGGTTGTAACTATTATAATTGTATTGTATTAATTTTATTTTTTTAATTATTACGTTTGTAATTGTCTTTTGCTGTTACAATTGGCAGCTCGTTATTTGCATAAAAATTTTAGTTTTTCACTCCTAAGTATTTATTTATTTTATTTATTTATAGTAAATTTTTGGAGCGTTATAGTTTGAATATATTTTAATTTCTTTTAAGTCCTATAGCTTATGAATGAATTATAATCCAAGTCAAATTATTATAGACATTGATCAGTTGATTTCAAGTATGAAAATCTATAAATAGGCATCAACATAAGGGGTTTCGGTAAACCTCATTCTTGTTCCTTGCCGAATATTTGGAGACATAACCCTTTCAAAATATTCTTAGGTTTTATTTAGAAAATTTAAAGCCAAAGCATACAAAACAAAGGTCGATTTTGCCTAGCAGATCTTCAAAGTGTATGTGTGAATGTAGATGAGGTAATAAATCTTCTTTTTAATTCTATGATTATATAGCTTGTGCTTGGCATTGAATTAATTAACAAAAATTTTAAATTCCATAATTCATTAGAAAATCCCAACAAACAATAAAATCTTTTATTTTATTTTTATTGTTAATGAGTTGAACTAGTCTGACACATGTTTCTTTATTATATATGCATATTCATTGTACATTTATGACAGTGTAGATACCACCACGCCCGTAGATCAATTGACGTGAGGTTGTTCTAGTTTAATCAGAGATCTCGAGTTCGAGTCCTGCGTACGCAACTGCGTTAAAATTTGGTTGGGAGAGCTTTGCCGCCCTTGTAGTCCTGCCCGGCTCGAAGTCTATGATACCTCGTGGTTCAGACAAAAAATATAATAAGTTATAGGATAAGTATTATTAAAAACAACAGCAAATTCAATAAAAAAAATCAGATTACGCAACTTGACAAAATTAAATTGTTTTAATTTATTAAAAAATCATTATAATTTTTTTAGTTCAACTATAAAATTCGATTGAAAATTACACAAAAAAAATTATTTCGGACCATAATCTCAAAAATAAATTAATTACTTCTTCTGTTCTTTAAAGTTTGTTAATTTAGTATTAAACTCTTATTTTTTAAAGATTGTCAATTTAATTTTTTTATTAATGTTTTGTCTAAAATATTTCTCATTTACTCTAATTAATTAATTTTTTTATTCTCTTCTTCAACATCTATTTTATTTAAAAAAATAAATAAATCAATTTATATTTTATTTATTAACTATTTTTATTTATATAAAAAAATTAAATCAATAAATATTTTTTTTAAAATCTAAATTGATAAATATTAAGAAACGGGAGTGAGTGAGTAACGTTTAGATCCATAGCATTCTTACGTATCCAACGTAACATATTGATCCATTAAAAGCTTATAACGGAAAGAATGATGCATTAATGCTGAAAAATTATTTCATCATCTTGCCAAAAACGAAGAAAGACTTAAGAAGAGAGAGAAAGAGAAGAACTTACGTGAGTAAGAGTGCATAAGATCACACAAGTGTGGGGACTAGTAAAGCACTTACTCATCCCTCTCTCACTGTTCCGTACTTCCAAGGAGACCAAATCCAAAGACCCAAAACACACTGCGGCATTAACTCACACACTCTCTTTCTCTCTCTTCTAAAGTCTTTCTTCGTTTTTGGTAATCCCCAATCCTTGTTTGACTACTCTTCTCTGTCTCTCTCACGCACGGACATATATTAATTTCAGGGATGGATAACCAAGATCACAAAAAGAATCAAACTTCTGGTAAGTCTTGTATTTTCTTTCAAAAATTGTTGTTCTGGGTTTTAGTTTCTTTTTTTTTGGCATTATCTTGCTTGTGTGGTGTCTTTCTTCAAATTTGCAAATGGGTTTTTGTTAGTGTGACTTCTTATGTGTGTAGTTTGGGCGAAGGAATGTTAGTTAAGGGTTTTGTTTGGTGTTTATAGGGCATGAGAGTCATGGAGTTCATTTGTGTAATAAATGTGGATGGCCATTTCCAAATCCACACCCAAGTGCAAGGCATAGACGTGCACACAGAAAGATCTGCGGAACCATTGAAGGCTACAAACTGGCGGACTCTCAAGACATTCTTTCTGATGATGAACATGTCTCTGATGATGATCTCAAAACCCCAAGTGAGAAGAATGCTGTATGATCTTTTTTATAAATGTGGAAAATTAAATAAATTGGTCTAATGTTTTGTTGAGCTCTTGTTAGGTCCAAAATTGTTGGAGAGAAGTAATAACGAAAGGGGTAGTGTTGGAATCGGTGAGAGATCATATAGATCAGAAGATGAGTTGTTTGCCGATGCCGTTGCTGAATTTCCTGATACTGGATCTGCTTTTGCAAATGAGGAGTCTGTGGAGAAGGTTAAGCAACTTGGACGCTTAACTACCATTGAATCATTCAAGGATGCTGAAAATACTGGTAAGTTTGGAATGACTATCTTATTAAATTTCATAATTTTACCCATCATAATGTTGCTTTATCACTGTTATTTAATCATTTAGATTTTTGGATGAGACGAGGAACGTTGAGATTCTAGTCAATCAGCATAACAATTCGTTGCATATGGCAAAGTTAGTGACATCTCATTAGAAATATGGACTGAAAAAGGCACTGGGGGACATAGGTTGAGATCCTAGTTAGAGAGTTCTATTGGTAATTGATTAAGTTCATGCATCTCGAAGTTAGAATATTGCTTTAAGGTAGACATCTTTTTTGCAAAGTTTCTACATAGGATTTTTGTATGCATTAAGGACTAATCAAGCCACGGAGATATCTTTCAGATGCTATATCTTTTCTGGTTTAGTGCATACATGTTTGAAGTACATTTCAATTTGTGTCATAGCATACTTTCCTCTCTTCTGAGTATTAAACGTGGTAACCCTAATTTCCATATGATGTGACCTGAAATTTCATGTATATTTGATAGACATAACATACAATTGTGATATCACATTTTTTTAATTTGTGTCATAGCATGCTTTCCTCGCTTCTGAAATTTCATATATCCTACTGCAAATTTTCCATTTTAGCATGCTTTGTTGGGTTCATTCCATTTATATACTGTGCAGATACTTTTCCACCTCCAGAGATTTCAGCTGAAAGCAATCAAGTGCAGAACTTTGAAGCTTCTGAAAGTATTCTTTCTGCAGATAAATGGGACTCACCCGATCATGTTATGGTCAATGCCACTTTGGGCTTAGACACAATAACTTCATCAGAAAAGCAAATCACAGGATCTGGTCATGATAGGATTGATGCTAAACAAGTTTCTGCATGCAATATCTGCCCTGCAAAAGCTGAAACAGAAACAGAAACAGAAGCAGCAAAATCAAGTATTAATGGCACTGATGGCAATTTGAGACAGGAAGATGTAAAAGGAGATGAAGAAATTAATTATAGTGGAAACGTATTGGATGCTGCATTTTCATCTTCTGATCATTCTAGCATTGTGTTGAGGAAGGTTGCGATGGTACCTTCTGAAGTTGCATCTCCAGACCAAGAATTAGCTAATGCAGGTTTTCAGTTCAATGAAGTTCAAACTAATGTAGATTATAAGATGCCTTCAAATGATATCTCCCCTTACGTTGGGACTGAGGAAGTTACAGATGATACTTACGATACTGCTGAGAACAGTAAGAATGCTTTTCCTGGAATGCACTCCACTGCTTCTGGCAATTCAGGTCAGGTTTACTATGGTGAGGGAGAAGGGAATAAAAATGTGCACACCTTTTCTGTTTCTGATAACATACCCTCTGTGGATAATTTGGATATAATGATTAAAGGTTTTAAAGACCATAAAGATGGGAAATTATCCCACCATGTGAATGCTGATTCACTTGAAATAATTGATTGTACCGAGGATTCTCATGCGAAGGATGATTCTTCAATTTCCCAGTCGGAGTTATGTGATGAAGCTACAGCTGCGTCTGTGTCAGAAAGTCATGGTCCAGAAGGGTGTTATGATTACAAAGGCTTGAGAAGCAATGATGAAGGCATATCCACTGGTCTCTTGTCATCAGATAATCGTGGCGCAGAAGGCTACCTCGATCAGAAAGGCATGAGCAGCAATCCTGATGAAGTATTTCCTTCTAAAGCAGAAACTATTAGTGAAAACAAGTTGGAAGAACTTGATTCCAGTGCTGATGCCATGACAGTTGGGATGGAACTGAGAGATATTGCACAATTGCCTGAAGAATCGGTGTCTCAAGCTTCTAACAAGGATTCCTCTTTGAAAACTTCTACATCACAACAATGTTCAGAAGTCTTACATAATTTCAATTCTGTGGGTTCACCCATGAATGATGCCATTGGTGAGGCAACTAATGTAGTTTGCTTGGATAACGTTGGCAAAATTGATGAGGCAAAAGCTGAAAGAACCGATGCAGCTGGTTGTGATTATAACAGAAGAGTTACTGTGGATCAAGTCATGGAGAACATTATTGGAAATTCTGAAATTGTTAGTATTAGTTCTGAAAATGAAGCCAATGCAAGAGTCAACGTACATTCAGATAACCATGTTGTAGATAGTGAGGATGGTCAATCTGAGAGACATTATGCATCTATTGAAGAAAATGCTGAAACTGATTCTGGATCAAAATTATTGAAAGAAAATTTTGCTGAGCAGGAAAATGCAGCACAATCAGCTGGCGATAATCAGAATTTGCTAGTTTTCTCTGAGAATGCCATCAATGTGCATGAGAAGTTAGCTGAGTCGGAGTACACACATGTTGTTAGTGTTTCTGGCACCCACCTTAATGAAGTTGAAAATGGTGGCACTAAAAACGTACACTTGGAATGTTTTGGAGTTAACGAAGGTGCTGCTGAAGAAAACCTTAAAGATGGTAAGACTGAATCCTGTGATGTTTCAGCTGATGCCAATTTGCCACAGATAAAGATTGCAGGAACTGATTGCTCCCACTCGAATATAATCTTAAACACCAAAGAAGGATTGAAGGAACTTGTGGTCGATGGTACTGACAAAGTTAATGCTGTTAGCGTTGAAGCGGGCATAAAATCTGAACCAGATGTAAAAGCAGAGTTGGCTGAGAATTCAACGGAAGACAAAGATCACAAGGTCAAAGAGTTGAGAGCTTTTCCCTCAGATATGGGAACTTCTCTTCAAATTTCTGGTGCTAATGATCATAATCATGACAAAGAGTTTCCTAAAGCTTCATCTGCTGATAAACCAGAGTCTTTGCCAGATGAAAATGATTGTGCACAACAGCATACTGCATCTGTAACTGACTTTTCAGTTGACTCAAGTAGTCAAAATAGTGTCGAAGGCCATTGGGGTTCGGTTTCTGGTAAATTTGCACTGCAATTTTCCTTCTGTTTTGCTCTTAGCTTTCCCAATATCATTGGTCTTTACTCCTTTCGTATCACCTTGCATGATTAGATGTATTATTCAAGGTTTTTTAGTTGACCGAAGCCTTAAAGAATCTTGCATTTTGTTGCGTGAAAATTATAAAAAATAAAATCATTAATTTAATAAGTTTAATTAAATGATTTTGTTAGCTTGCTTCATGGTTGCAAAAACTTCAAATATTTATTATATCTGGTCTTATGAAACAGTGCTTTCAACCGTATCAGACATACCAGCTATAGTGGATGCTGAAGCGTTACCATCAAACGGTCTTCAAGTCTTCACGGACAGAGAAAAAGCCAGCTCGGATAAGCAAAAAGTTGAAGCCAAGGCACCGCATTCAGAAAAAGCAGACATGTTTGAGCCACCATCTTTCATGACATTGGTTGAACCTAAACCTGCAAAACCTTCAGCTTCAGAAATTCAGAATCCACAACAGTCTGCGTTTTCATTGCAATCAGGTTGGTTCCCTTCTTTAACTCATGTTGTCAATGAATCGCAAGGGCGAAAAAAGAACGAAGAGATAATCGCCAAGGTGACGAATTGGAGTACCGGAAAGCAACACACTCCTCTGAAGAACTTGCTTGGTGAGGCAAAAGTTGAAGGCAAGCCCAAGTCACCAAAAGTGGAGGAAAATCAACCTCGAGTAGAAACAACACAAAGTGGTACGTCAGTTACAACAGTGAGCTCTATACTTGGTCCCGGAGAACTGGTGAGCGATCCGGAAAAGAAAGACACAGGGAGGGAATGGAATTCTCCAGCAAGGTATCCTGCTGATATTAAGAGAGAGAAGAGGAAAGTGAAGGGAAGACCTTACTGGGCACAGTTTGTATGCTGCTCATCTGTAAACTAAAGGTTTAGAATGGCTTATCCAGTAGTTATAGTAAAAACTACTTGTGTTGTATTGAGTGAGGTAGGTTATTATAAATGTCCTTGGAAATACTACTTTATCTGCTATTCAATATTCGTGGACATAGTTTGCCATCTTTTTTTTTTGGGTACACTACTAAAGCTCCCATCATTTATCTCATTTGATTTATTCACAGTATATAATTTATACAAACATGTTGGTTCAACTTGAAAATTCATATTTTTATGTAAAAGTATATTATTGGATGGAGTAATAGATACTACGCTATTGGAGATACCAAATGCTTAATAAACTTAAAAAAAATTACCATAGTGAATGCACTAGCTACCTCAAGTTTTAAGGTCTCATTGAAGCAAATGGAGTTAAGTCATCTTAGGCTTTGATAAAGAATCTATAAAGTTATGATATAGTAGAAAACAAAGTTTTTCTATCCTACGAAATTATAACAAGATTAAATCATGTAAATACAACAATTGAAGTGCAAATATCCTTAGAATGTTTGTTTTTATTGAATAATTTGCATATAAGTATCACCTTAATTGAATACTCAATTAAGCTTTTGGATTGCTGATTGTAAGGACTGGTAAAAGACTATTCTCGCTTTGTGATGCCCAAATTTAATTTATTTTTATTTTGAATAATTATGTAATGCCCTTAAATCTAATCCTTAATGAGATAATTTATTCCGGATGATGAAAAACAAACCAAAAACTTGAGCAGAATTTAGTGAGTTAAGGAAGTTGGAGAAGAGATAATTGAAACCTAAAATCGACGCAATAATCTACATAAGCATAATGTACGTTAATCCCGATTTGTCGAGAAAACCCAGACTTATTTCCCAATAACGTGTGTTAGGGATGAGTTAACGTGTGTTACATACCCTAAACCCTGATAGCGTGGGTTGAGCTTCATAACGTACGTTACCCAGGGCTGTAGCGTATGTTTCCGATTCTTAACTTACGTTATCTAACTCACTCGTACACGCCAAGCACGTTGGAAAAATAGGGTAAGAAGTTTAAAAAAGAACACCTCTTATAACACGCAGAGAGACACGTATTCTCTCACCCAAAGAAACACCGACAACAACACCCAAACCTTCTTCACAGTTGATAAAATGTATTTACAACAGTTTTTCATGAGTATTTATGAGTGTTTTGTGCATGTTTTAGTATATATTTATGATTGGATTGATTGTTATATTATCTTTTATTCAAGTGTGATCTAATAGGTATGTTTGAGCAAAATTGTATACAATTTGTGCCAGGAACAGGTGAAAACGCGGTTTCAGGATAAAAGTACGCGGTCTGGATACCAACCCGCGTACCTATTCCCCAATCCGCGTAGTATTGCTAGAATTCAGACAGAGTTTCAGGTCAGAACGCGGTTTCAGGAAGGAGAACGCGGGGTCAATCCTAACCCGCGTAATGGTTGTTCAATCCGCGTACTTTGTTGAGAATTCGACCTGAACGGACAGGTAGGAACGCGACTTCAATCAATGGAACGCGGGGTCACACTGAACCCGCGCAGTGAGTCCTGAGTCCGCGTATGATGCAACAGACTATTCAAAGTTTCAGGTTAGAACGCGGAGTGGATGGGTAAGAACGCGGCTTCGTTCCTAAGCCGCGTAGTTTTGTGTTCCGTGCCGCGTATTAGAACGCGGGTTCGCGCCGAACCGGCGTTCTCTGGTTCTAGTCCGCATTCATTATTTATTCACGGTGAATCTATATATAGACGAGGAGAGAGAAAAACGGGATCTTCTTCATTTCTGTTCAATTGTGGCTGTAGATAGGGATTTCTGCTATGGAGAGAAGCTCGAATCTTGGGCTAAAATAGAGGTTTTTGCTATATTTAAAGGGGGTTTTCGTGTTTTGCTTAATTTATGTTTATCGTGTGTTTACGTTTAATTTCTGTCGATTAATATTTTGTATTGAATATTTGAATTTCTGTATTTACGATATTTTTAATATTATGAATTTGTGAAATTTTATTTATTATGTGTTAATTGTTGAATTAATTATGTTTAGCTAATTTTTCTTTAGTGTTTAAGGTTAGGAATGTTTGGATCAATGGTTTGAATTGTTAGATTGATATTTATTTAGGTGAACTTGAATGACCGATTTTATCGACTAGAGCTAGCTTTAGAATTGGTGAATTGGATTTGATTTAAGTGGTTGCGAATAGTCTTGCGCTAGAGCTAGGCAGATTATTTTCATTAAAGTGA
>CANYCX010116859.1:0-12552 GCA_948193385.1 Breynia disticha f. nivosa
CTGATCAATCAGATCATCTATCCGTGGCAACGGATACTTGTTCTTTACGGTCAATTTATTCAGCTGACGATAATCGATACACAGTCGCATACTGCCGTCTTTCTTTTTCACGAACAATATTGGTGCTCCCCAAGGTGATACACTCGGTCGTATAAAACCTTTCTCTAAGTCTTATACAAGTTTGTACAATGGAAAAACAAATAAAAACGTGCAAGAACAACCATAGAAATCATCCAAAATCCAAACATGCACAACATCGTAAAAACTTAACTAGTTTAGGGAATTTACCTCAGAAAATTTGAAGAAAAATATTCAGAGTGAATATATAAGTAACTACTATATAACACCAACCTATAAAACCTTCAATCTAAGCCAAAACATGTAACAAGGAGCTACTTGTACATCAACTCCCTCAATGCTCGCTCACATACGACTAATCCTTCTTGAAAGGGCGAGTGATAGCTCAGTTTGAGTCATCGACTATAAAGAAATATGTTAGGAAGAAAATTGACAATTTTTCTCAGCTTGGGCAGCTATGTGTCATGACCAAGAAGAATGAAAAAAAAGGAGAGTGCCTCTCCTTATATAGAATTCGACCAAGACTCCTAAAAGAGAGAGGAGAGATAAAAACCTAAGCCTTGTGCTTATCCTTTTTCTCCTTTATCCAAAACGATTTTGACTTAGATTAGAACTCATATTTAAATTTCAAATCTAATATAAATCATATTAGGATTTATAGGAAATGAGATGGAGTTTATCTCCTTTAAATGGGACATGTTTTAGGACAATTCATGTCCTGAACATGTTCTAGCTTATCCTTATCCTTATCTTATCAAAAACTCCTAATTTTTAGCCTTAAATGTCACTTTGATTTAAATTCAAATTTTGAATCTTAAATCAATTAGGATTCAGCCAAGAATTACAATGGATAATTAAGATTTTTAATCCTCTGATGTTAGAAACACGTTTTGGACAAAACATGTCCAAACATGTTCTAATCCTTATCCAACTAGGGTTCTTACATATACATGATTAGTTTCCTAATTAGTACATAATTAGAGCTAATCTTTAGATGGACGTGTACTATATTTTCATTGGTCCTATATCATGTCCAAATTACATATTTTCAACCTCATAAATTTGTCCTTAAAATGACACAAATATACATCTGAAATGGAAATGCTAATTTTCCCTTTTCAGACCTAGACTTTGTGTTCGATCACATTGCTCCATCTAATGTTGGTAATTTGAATAAATAATTCCTAAAGGTCATAAACAAACTCTAGAAAAATGTTATAAAAATCAAAATTAAATGAAGATGTTCAGACAAGTCATTTTTACATAGTTCCTTACCCATAATGCCATAATTACATAAGGCATAGGCCAGTCATCCTTATTTAGTTAATTCATTTTCTTGATATTCCAATGAAAATAAAATCTTTTAGATAAATAATGAAACTCATTATTTCATCTGGATGTGGCCACACTCTTTTCAGTTCATTGATCAAGTAGCTGAGGATTTTCTCTCTTCTTGAGAGTTGATAATCCCTTCACTTCTCTCATGATCTCTAATATAAACCAACGCATACCCAATAACACGCATCATTTTCACCTTTTTATGGTACATTAGACGTATGTTAAAGTATACAAAAATCTATCTAGTGTTTTATAAAGATTTTAGGTCTAAGAACTCTGATATAAGACTTGCATATGAGAACTACTTATGACTCTGAACCATGTAGTTGTTCATATTAGCAAATCTAATCCACATACCATATCTTAGACATTCTTCTATGATTTTTTGATTGACATCCATGTCCTTGTGTTCCATATGACTAACCCACTAAGTCAGAAAGAGGATGCTAGTCTTAATTCACATATTATTCCTATAGTAGTGACCGACTAAGGATATTTAGAATGAAATCTCTTCCTTCAAAGTTCTATATGCATATTCCTCACATATGCCAACTTAAGCATCAAGACATTCAATCTTGGAATTCTATTCTTTCTTTTGAAATAAAAATAATAAAATGATAGAATTAAATGTCTTAACTATGAATGCATTTCATAGACCATACTTGTGATTAGGGCTTACACCAATAACCTCCCACTAGTACTAGGCCAAATCAGTCTTAATTTGATTTTGAGAGATATTTCATATTCTCTCATGTTGAAATAGAGATAATTGATTTGTTAATAATCAATTGTATCATCGTTGAAAACATTATTGTTCGATATTGAGATTATGGCTCTAAGTAATAATTCTTGAATATCAGTTTGGACTTAGGATGTAACTGAGATTCCTTAGCCTTTCCATTGACCTTGTCAATGTCGTACTAAATTTCCAATGGAACTATAATGAATGGGATTATTCCTAAACCAATACAGAAATCCTTTAATCCAAAACCTTATTTATAGGCAACGTTGCTATAACCTATTCGATTCTGTATTTTGAATTAGCCACACATTTTAACTCTTAAGAGTTTTACTGACAACTTATGAAACTTTTAAACCATGAACTTTTACCAAATTTAAATTTAGTATATGATGCTTATCCGCAGTACAGTTGACAATTTGCTTAACAGAATCAATAACAAAAGCCCATTAACTTCTGTTCAAGATGTTCTTTGATAACCTCAACTCTTGAAACAAATATAAAATATCATCATAGATTTGATACATTGTATCAACTCAATTTAAGCCATTAATTGACAAACACTTCTCAACCATTACTTAAAGTAATGCTAGAATGTTTATTCAATTATCAGGATAACATCCACATAGTTGAAACACCACATTTTTGTTTGCTTTCTTATACACACATACCTTTACTTTTAATAAAACTAACTCGAATGAATGCCTTATTAAATTTAAGGATTCTAAATATGTTAATAATTGGTTCATTCTTTTGAAACTTTCTCATCTTCCTTAGATTTCTTGTGTAAATAGATTCATATTCCATAAATTTTTTGAACTTAATCTTATTTTCAATCATTCTTTTTTTAGGATTTTATGATAAATATATCTAACTCTCACTGTTTACTTTGCAAAGACGATGTCTTAATCAAAAAATAGTCTAATTAAGCAATAACCCTTTGTTTTTTGGGTTAAGAAATATCTCACAAATTAAGCAAACTTTGGATTTAGCTCTGGCATACTCACTAGCTAATTGCATAAATTGTGACATTAGACCTTTACCCTTGAATGACTTAGAGTTAATGGTTTCACCATATCTTTCTTAGGCTTTCGATTTTTGATTGGTGTACAATAAAAGCCTTTTGAGCAACTGCCAATTTCAATTTAGGAATATTGTTAATTTATCATTAAGTATTCTATATAATTCCATTTCATCTTTTGGACACATAACCCAAAAGACTATGGTCCAATATAAATGAATTAAAGGTTTAATCATACTTATATGATTCTCAACCCTTGGTTCAATATCTTTGGTTTAACATACTTAATCGATCGACATATATTTTCATGTATAAGACTCATTAAGTCACTTCCCTTAGTTAGTCATCTTATAATATAAAGATAACTCGTGTATTAATCAAACACTTCATGATTGAAGTGATGTTGTACACATTTTTCTTATCTATATATACTAAATGACAATGTGACGCAAAATTTTGTAAAAACTATTTTCGAATAAAAGCCAATTTTTGGTACTATATTTTTTTTCATTTTTAAAACGGCTAAGTATGAGAGAGAAAACCATTAGAAACAAAGTTTCCAAATCATTTCACCAGACCAAAAATGGCCATACATAAAACAAGTTAAATATGCAAAAGGGTGGAAAACATTTAATATGAAATGCTTATAAATCACATATATGCTAATGTATGTATAGATATACAAACATAACCAAAACCCAAAACTACTGGATCTCGACCTTCAGTACCACAACACTCAGCCTCGCCGATCTCGTAGTCCCGTTCCTGATACCTGTCACTCTGCACACAAATCAACAGCTAACACGGGTGAGTATATAAAATATACTCTGTCAGTGATCCTCCCTAATGGCTCACCATAGCCATGCCAAACACGATTATACCAAATCCTTAAGCATCAATTCTCACACAATATATCAATTGGCATATCATATGCAATTAACATTCTGAGCATCTCACATAGTCATTGTACAATATCCGTTCATAACCAAATTCATCAATTTAATATACAATCAACGAAGCATAATCAAATCATCTTACTACTTATATTCATTCATGTTCAAAACCAACCATGCTACAACTTTACACATTACAATCACTCCAATATAAGCCAACATCCAACCACCATTTTATTTCACATTCAATCGCAATACCTCATAAGGTCATTCATGCCTACTACCTACCAAAATAACATATGCTCAATTCATAACCAACACAAGCATTCATATTAAACAGTCACAAGCCAAGCACATAAATCCTATAAGGTCACATAATCATCAGTCAAAGTCCATACTCATATTCATAATTTAATCCACACATATTTGTCCCAATGCAATTCAATGCAATGTATGCAAGTGAATGAGAATGAAATTCTAATGCATTTCCACACACCAATGATATGCTCAAGAGCCTCAAACCACAGTTAGAGAGAGACTTCACTCGATCTCTGCTGTCTCAAATCAATACACTCGATCTCTGTTGTCTCAAATCAATAGAGAGAATCCACTCTCGTTGTGCGCAATATCACTAGGGGACTTTCCCCTCTCAACATATAACGACAAGAGTCAAGCTCTTGCATTCTCAGACTTGGGCAAAACCCCCCTTTTCCATCGAGCTCTCGCTCGACATCAAATCATCGGGTCTAGCCTGACATCAAATCATTGAGCTCTCGCTCGGTATCAAATCATCAGGTCTAGCCTGACATCAAATCCTCGAGCTCTCACTTGGCATCAAATATCAATAGGGGACTTTCACCTCTCAACACATAACGACAAGAGTCAAGCTCTTGCGTTCTCAAACTTGGGAAAAACCGCCTTTTAATCACAACTCGGGCAAGAATCCCCTTTTTAATCTCAAGCATGAACATACCAATGCTCATACAAATGCTCAATGTCATGAATGAATGTCGCTTATGGATTCCAAATCCACATACAATGTCATAATAAGTATCCACATTCTGTCACATCACCATCTCATAGCCTCAACTATCAGCATGACAATTCAAGCACTCATAATGTACACACGCATATTCATTCTTCCCACAAAGGAACATATGCACACAAGTATGATTTAGGTTTCCATTCATCAGAACACATTCTCATACATATTGGACCATTTATATAACACCTTAACGTTATCAATACAAGTCATTAAGTATGTAATTGATAAAGGACCCGTATTAAATCCATGCTTCTTATTTAGTCATTTTTAAACAAGCAGAACAGAGGAAACGACCAGCTTGGGCGTTCAGCCTAGCCGTTTCGCCCTGTCTAGTCAATTCTCAAAGGGAACGGCCATGGGAAACGACCAACTTGGCCGTTCCCTTGGCCATTCACACCTGATGGACAGACTACACAACAACTTAAGCACTTAAACCTTTCATCAATTTAATGCACACATTTAGGACATTCTTTTCCAAACAATACACATTTTATTTCAGCTATAAACATGCCATTTTCCATTAATTTCCCATTCATACACATTTTCCAACAATCATTCTATCATCTTACAAGCCATTCATAATTCGTCATACTTATTCCAATACGACACCCGCCCCATTAATCTTTATCTTTTCTTAAGGCATATAACCCATCATACATGATCAAGCAACACATGTACAACACATCAATCAATGAACTTCATGCAAATTCCTAAACACGAATTCAAGTATCTAAGGATACCATCCTTTCAATCACACATATCCATTACTTCGATATAAGCCCACTCGATTCTTTACAATTCTAAACATATCATTTCTTCAAGACACATTGCGAGGCATTGTGTCATTCAAATAGTTATTCACATGAAATTCAAGCTTACTTAATTCATCTCTTCCACCATTCACATCATTACATACATCTAGCAACATAGTTCACATTATAACGATTTACAATACATCTCAAGGCAACTATATCACTACATTTAAAAATTAATATATCCAAACTTATTCATCATCCACATTAGGCATATAACCAAACAACACATATATACGATTTCAAACATCCAAGGACACTTATCTTTTAACAACACATATCTGCAATCCTAAGAACATATTAACAACACAAAGCATTCCCAATCATAATATCAACCATTCATACATACAACACACTAAAGCAAGTGGCAAGACACTTACCTCGAGTTTCAGGCACAAATTTGTCGCTCGGCCTCTGACTCAGGTTCCGAATATCAATTCCTACATACAACACAATCACATTCTACTCGTTATACACGAATTCAAACTAAATTCTATGTTCCTACTCAGAATTCCCAAGAATCCCTAATTACTTAAACCCTACATTCACCAAACCCTCAAAAATTACAATAATAACCAAAATATGTTTACCATTATGATTACTCATAAAAACCTCACAAAACCCTTCCAAAACCACTTCATTTTTGTGCAATTTCACAAAGATTCGAAGCTTACCTTTTCTTTGAAAAACGCGGACTATTACGTGCTGGAAGGAAGATTTATATCCCTTGAATACATCATGCCACAGTTTATTAAAAATCATTTCACCTAAATTTAAACATTCTCTAGCATCCATTAACATGAATTAATATCCCCATTTCATAATCATTATTTCGATTTAAAACGGACGAATTTTTAGGGCGTTACACAGTATCTGTTAGTATAAATATACTTTCATCTGAGTCTATATTAAAATCATCTAATCTAATAAAATCTCCTTGATTAATCATTTCTTCTATACTCTGATCTATTTTCAATGTTCTTTTTATTTTCTCTAATTTTTTAGGGCATTTATTGGCATAATGCCCTATCTCTTTACAATAATAACATCTGCATTCTTTTAGATTTCCTTTTCTTTGTTTAAAAGTTGGTTTCTTTGTCTTTTTATGTCTTTTTTGTTTGTAATAACCTGCTTTTCTTTTCTTAAAGTAAGATTTTTTATATTGTTTTCTTTTCTTATACTTTTTTTTATCTTTCCGTAATAGTAAGAACTATCACAGCCTATCATTATTGGCATTTTTGGATTATTACAACATAAAGAAATTTTTCTTTTTAATCCTTTTGATGCTTTTGAAAGTATAGCATCAACACACTAATTACTTATTTTATCTCTACAATGAGCTATTCTTCTTCATAAAGTATCTAAGTTTTTTGGATTCTAAGTTTCAATCAATTTTGTTTCTCAAGGGTCTGATATCTTAGCAAAGAATACTTGATTAAATATATGATAATAATAATCTTAAAAGACATAAAATATGTCGTTCGATTTCACATATATCACATAATTATAACCTCATTAATGCAATAAAATATTTAACTATTATTGAAGAATCTTTTATATATTTTCCTTCTCCATGGAATTCTAATATAAAAGTTTCTACTACTCTTGTTATCATATTATTAATATCAGTATCAGCATATATTTCTGATTTAGTAATTGAATCTAAATTGTTCCAAAATCTTTGAGCACTAATTATTAAAGTTTTTTCTAAAAATCCTTTAGTTATTTCATAATCCATTTTATTTATTGAAACAGCTATTCTTAATGTAGTTTTCCATTTATCTATGACTTCTTCAACATTTGTCATACAATCTAAATTTAAGTAAACTCCAAACGGATTTATAGAATCTAACTTAGTTTTTTCATAAGGGGTATAATTATCTGGGTTATTTCTTGTATACATTCATCCAGCATATCCTGTAATAGGTCTATTTAAGTTTTGTCTAATAGGTGGCAAGAACTACTAGTAGGTATATCTATAACATTTGGATTTTCATTTGTTGTTTCATGTGGTTTTATATTAATAAATCGATCTTATAAATTCATATCACCTATTTGGTTAATTAGATTATAAATATCTGAGGGAATATTTTCTATACTATTTTCACTTTCTAATATCTTTTAATTTTTCTAAATGTTTTAAAATTGGACATTTATCAATTTTAATTATAGGCTTATCTTTTTGTTCAACTATTTTTTTTTCTATTTTATCTAATAATTTTACTAGCATTTCTCATATTATGGTTTTTTGTTTTTCAATTAGATCTTTGTCTATCTTTAAAGAATTATCATGTTCTTTTAAAATCTTAAATTCACTATTTATTTAATCAGAATCATAATACCAATCTGTATCATCTATAGTATTATCAAAACAATATTCTTCTACTGCATAATCTTCAATATTATATTCTAACATTATTTGTTTAATCATTTTACATAATATTAATATCATTACAAGCTTTGATACCATTTTTGCAAGGCGCAGATTATTATCAAATTTCATTATAATTTAGATTAATAACATTTCTCATTTGCATACTATTTTCAATCAATTCTAAGATTTGAATTATCTTAATCATAAAAAACATTTTTACTCTATAATCGGGATTAGGAAATTCTCTATTATTCTCTTTTTCTACATCTATTTATCCTTGAACTTCATGTATTATATCATTGATTTTTTGTATTGAAGATAAATCTAATAAAACTAATGATTGTCCAAAATCTTCAATTTCAGCCATTTATAATTTTTCTTACATTAAGCATACAACCTTTATATATTTAAGCATTTGAAAATAAAAGCAAGGGTCCATCATGCTTCATACCTTAAAATATGTTTTAACCAAATTGCAGTCGGGTCACACTGTGAGTATTTTATCGAGCATTTTAGCTCCATCTTATTGTATGTGTATATGTATATATATATATTAACAAGTAATATATATGAATATGGTGTACGTACCAGACAACATAAAATATGCAGGGAAGTCACTAATAGTTTGTATCACAATCGCACGCATAACAAAATTTTGTTCTCATGAAATATTAAATGTAATGGACCCATTGTACCACGGACTCTTCAACCCAGCTATCAACGATTGCAAGAACACATTTAAACATTGCTTCGGACTCCTTTGGTCTGGCATTAGGACAGTTAGAAACATAACCTCATCTTGTATACACATCGATGGAGGTAAGTTATATGGTGTCAAGATCAACGACCAACATGAGTATTGCTGACCTGAAGCTCCAAATGGATTAAAACCATCTGTGCACATGCCCAACACAATGTTTCGAGAATCTTCTGCAAAATCTTTATGCACAAAATTGAAATGTTTCCACGCCTCGCCATCTAAGGATGTCTCATCACTCCTTTCTATACGTGCTCTGCATGCCATCGCATGTGACCAGCGGTGGATTTCGATGCAAATAATCTTTGTAACCTCTTTGTGATCGGCAAATAGAACACGTGAGCATATGGTACTAGTTTAGCCTTCTCTTGCTTCCACCTTGGATGTCCACACAGTGATAAGAATCATTCTCTGCGTTTACACCCCATAAATCATGCAATTATTTTTGCAGGAATCAATGACTTCGTACGACAAACCCAATCCTTCAACCAATTTTCTAGTATCATAATATGTCTCTGATAACGTTGTCTCTGAATGAGAATACGTCTAGCATAATCTCATAACAAGTCATATCTCCGTTCTGTTATTTTTAATTTGGATTTCAAGCTAAGTAATTTTGTTGCCGCAACTAGTTAACCTATATCGCATCCAGGCCATAATGGCCTATTTGCAGCTTCTAACATATTGTACATACGTTGACCTTCTGAATTTGGGGGCTCTAGCATATGTTGAATGTTTGGAACTTCTTTTGTATCATTTTGCTGATTATAATGAATATCCATATTAGGACGAACACCAAAACTATCGTACACCATCTGCTCCATATTCATCCCAATCTATTCTGTCTGATGAAAAGCTGGACCATCATCAACATTATAATTTATTGGATTGACATCATAAGTACTACTGCTACCGCCTATATATTTTCATCACTCGCTTAGTAACACATTAAACATTTCATCAGTCTCTCTATGTGCATTCTACCAATAGTAATTGTTTACAATCCCCCGATAAAGAATATGTTCTTCCACTTTTTCTGAAATAAAAAATTTCCTATTCTGAAATCTCTTACAAGGATAACGTACTAACGAATTAACTGCATCAAACGTATCATTTGACATGTAGAACTCCATGAATTGTTCAATTTCAGCAATAGACTCATCGTTCAAATAACTCTCAATAGTACGTATATTCATCCACTCACGCATTTTCTCTTAATTAATATGGATATCCTTACAAATTACCCCTAAATAAATGACATTAACTAAATAAGAATTAAATCATTTTAAAAAAATAAAGCTTTCATTAAATTAAAACTTACAGTTATATCCGTTAAAGCTTCCCACGAACAAAAGGTCCAATCTTCCAACGTTTTCGTCCTGTTTTCTTCACAAACTATCGATTACTAAATTTCAGTAAATGTTTATGCTACACACTTCAAAGAAGATTGATGACCTATTTATGGACAAATTTGGCAGGGAAAAATATCGCCAAAATTAACGTTTACGTGGAAGTTGATATTTTAGCGTCCACGTGGACGCTAATTTTAGAGGTGTTTTTTCCCGACACACTGTACACGGGTCTAAAAATTATTTAGCATCCATGTGAACGCTAAGTAGATAATAAAATTGGTGCCATGTCACTATTATCTAAAAATTTAGCGTTCATGTAGATGCTAATTTTGTGAATTTAAATTTTAGACGCTAATTACGTAGAATCTTGTAGTGATAATAAAAAAAAATTCAATCAAAATAAGCAAATAAAATATATTAGACAAAAAATAACATATTATTCATAAAAATTACAACTTATTTAAAATTTATTTTTAAAAATAATAAAAAATTTAAAAATAATTATTAATTTAAAATAATATCTAATTCAAATAACTAAAACATACTTAATCAATTCAATTCTATCTGTTGATGCCAATATGCAAAATTGGTCGAATAGATCTGGTTTCTTTCTAATTTCTCCAGCAATTTTGAACCTGTCAAATATGTCATCAAAGAATATTGCATCTAGAAACTTGCTAAGTTCTTCTCTTTGTTGAGATCTTTTTCCTAGTTGATCACCAATTGCACCCAATCTTCTATTCGATCAATTAAGTCTGATAACTCAAATATTGAAATATTGACCATTGAAGAAAGATCATTATGTTGAGTTCTGCTTTTCTTTCTCATGTGCCTAGTAGTAGAATTAGAATAAATTTCATATGTTTTAGGTTCCACTCTTTGTCCTACTTTATTACAGACATCTTGTTCATTTAGCTGCAGTGCTCATTTTCTCGAAATATGTTGTCGAGTGTGTGAGCATACTCTCTTGTTACTCTATCTTTTCCCCAAATCTCTATCCAAACATCATAATATGACATGGATTTGTCCTGCACATATCTCACATACTTGTCCTTATGCAAATTTTTCAAAATTAATATGTAAAACTATAATAGATAAAAAAATAAAAAATAATCATAAGATAAAAAAAATATTATAAGAGTTTAATTTCTCAAATTCCATCCAAATCTCTTCATTGTGCACTCAACTATCTTCAAAGTATGATTACAACCAAAGTCAATGTTATTTATCAAAGTTTGGACACAGTTATAGTATCTTTTCCATGTGTCCATATACGATGTAATATGTGGCACAAGTTCTAAGTATATGTTAGAAAATTTGACATGCATTCTGGCTTATAATTCAACTAAATATCCACTTCTAAACTAGTTATCCTGCTTGAATCTTGGACTTTGACCTATCTTTTTCAATAAATCTAACGAAGCATGTTGTTCAGATTTGCTCCACACCTTTTAGTCCTTTGACTTTCTCTAGCACCATCAACCGTTAAAGAATCTCGAGACTTTCATTTTGACCTATTACTTTCCATTTGTTCTTTAAGAACAAAATGTCAAGATTAATAATTAACATAATTATATTTTTTACAAATAAAAATAAAAAACATATAGCTTCAAATTTATCAATTAAAAATTGAAAAATCAATACAAGTGCAAACTAAAAAAAATAGTTTTTTGTAATAGAAAAAAATTATTAATTTTTAATTCATAAATAAAATAAACAAAAAAACTAATTATGTATTTTTTTCCTAATCAACAAAATAAGTGAGTAACATGATTAAGTATATTTTATTGTTCAGTCATTCCATGTAAAGTGGACTTTCTGCAATTTCCAAGAGTACCTCCCTTCCATAGGTTCAATCACAAAAATATTTTCAACACAGTCATCATTATTCTCACTTTCAAAATTTTCATCATTGGATATATTATCTAATGTTTCAATTTCTTTGTAGATAAAATTTTGAAGGATACAACAAGAAATAATAATTTTGTTTACGACTTTTATTGAGTATTATGATTCGTAGCCTAAAATCTTCCAGTAATTTTTCAAGTTTTCAAAATCTCTCTCAACTATGTAACGAGCTTGCAAGTATCTCCAATTAAAATATTCTTCTGAACATGATGGGAGAAGATGCCCTTTTTAAAAA
>CANYCX010116959.1:0-20942 GCA_948193385.1 Breynia disticha f. nivosa
ACCGGGCCGGTTCACCGGGTTACCGGTTGAACCGCCCGGGTCAACCGGTTTTGACCAGTTTGTGACCGGTTTGATTGCAATTCGGTCCAATTAGTCGAACCGGACCGGACCAGTGGCCGGGTCACCGGTTTACCGGTCGGACCGGCCGGTCCGGTCCGGTTTTGATAACTATGTCTGCAGTGTGATCAAGAGATATGTCATCTATCGGCTCCATCTGTTATCAAAATCAAGTTCAAAATCATTTCAGATTTTCAAATCACAAATCAGATTTTCAAGATCCCAATGCATAAAAATCTTTGGTACAATCCGCATAGAATTTAATCCCTGCTTTGATACCAATAAATGTGGAACTCATTTTTATAAACCAATTTCCCTGATAAATTATACAATTTATATAAATGATATAAAATCAAATCTAAAATCAGAGGAGAAAGAAAATATAAAAGATATATACACGCTATTTTATAAACCTCGGCCCAAATCTATTTTCATTTTTAAAACAAAACACTAGCGAAAGCAAATAAGCTTGAAAAAATTCAAACTGAAAACCTGCGTGTATATACAAATGTCCAACAAGTACAAATCCAAACTAACAAAAATGACAATTGGAGCTCGACCTCTGACGTAACCTTTGAAAGATACCGATCAACTCTGTGGTCCAGTGATAGGCAACGACCTACGATCTGCACCATCATTTAAAACAACAACAGGGTGCGTATAAAGAATACTCAGTAAGTATTCTTAGGTTTAACGTAAATGATGTTCAGGGGAAAGTATATAATAGCATGAGGACGTGTGTACCTATCTTGTCCTTTGGCATCCCCGAATGCCAGACAAAACATTGTCACACAGATCTTAAATTTAGCACACAACTATAAATTATAATCTAGCAAATAGTAAAATACGATCATACAGATCAATCATATGAATATCGAACCTTACAGGTAACGATAAGAAGAAAATCACACAGAGCAATAATCAAAAAGTACACAACATTCCATCTTCTCTATCTCACACAGAGATCAATATATTTCATTCAATATCGCACATAACAGAATACGAACCACACAGGTTCATCAATAATAATTCTCAATCATACATATATGAATATAATGTATGAAATGCAATGAAATTCAATTTCACACAGAATGACCCAGCTATTATCCACTATCGAACACAGCAGTCGAATTTTCCTCTATCGCACACAGTAGAGGCAAGGCATATAGCCTGAGCACACAGCTCTGAACAAAACTCGTAAATACGGACTATCACACACAGTAGTCCAGGAAAACACATAGTAATGCTTTTATCTTTTGCCACATAGGCTCGTGTCAGATAGAATCATTAAAACATCAACGTAATTCCAAATGGATTACGATCCAATTTAGTAAGTGTAAGAACACGTACCTCGAAAACAAGCAAAACAATAAGCAATATTGGATCAATAGCCTCCCAGTCGTCGTCGAGATCCTCCTGTACGAAATCAATCATATATAATGCATTAGTAACCAATTCAAGTATTGATTCTAACTTTAGAATCATTAAAACATCTCATTTTTAACCTTAAGTTAACTATATGTCAACTTTTCCAACAATTCCTCTTTAAGTCCATCTTTCTCAATTTCATCTCCAAATCATTTATGATAACTTTCTACACTTATTCATATCCATTTCCAGCAACATTTCCATTCATTACATAGCATTTCACACAATTTCAGTTCAATGTAAACCAACTATCAAGTTAACATAAACCTTTGTTTTATGCCCTCCTTCCATCAATTTCCACACATAACTCTTCCTAACCAATTTGTATAATTATTATCCACTTCTCAACACCAATAATCAACAATTCTCAGCAAGGAATTCAGCCAAAACTAGCCATATATCTAGCAAAAGAACTATTATCAACTTAATATCAACCAACTATCAATCTTAGTTACCTTATGGATTTCTTGCAAGAAATCAACTTCTCTCCTTCCAAAATTCACTGCCTTGGATGAATTCTCAAACCTTTGATGGTTCTTTGAAGCTAAGCTCTGTAGGGTTTTAGTTTAGAAATGAAAAAGTGGAGTTCATCGCATAATCAGTCGATAACTTTATATTTTTTTCCGACCGAAAGCACACTACGCGGGGTGGCAGTGACCCCGCATACTCTGCTGCCCACTGCGCGTTCTCCCAAAATTCCAGATTTTCCAATTTTCGTCGATCGTTTCGCGTCAACCTTCGATCAACCTTTCGTATATCTTTATATATTAACATTTAAACACATATTTATCGTCATTTTACGACAAAAAATATCCAGAATGTTACAATTCTCCCTCTCTTAGAAAATTTCGTCCCCAAAATTTCAAATCAAGGAACTTAAAAGTAAAATAAAATCGTAACATTCAATATCAAAAGCTGAAATCGAAACGTACCTCACTGCTCTGAAGTAGAATCAGGAAACTTTAAGAGAAATTGTTCATCCAATGCAAAAAAGATTTATGACATATGCTATAATTATGGAAGAGTAGGTCATCACCAAAAGGATTGCCAATTTCATTCTTCAAAGCTACCCCACGAGAAGAACAGAGGAAAGAACAAGGAGGCTTATAATGCCATGTGAAGTGATAAAGAGGATGAAGATGAGAGCAGAGAACAAAATAACCTCGCACTTATAGTTTTTGACTTATACTCTAATGATGAAGATTGTGCTAAAATGATAAAAGCTAACATATTGCTTAGAACTGAGATCAAGTTGCTTGAAAGTGAGAATGAGCATTTAATCAAGTCATTGAACAAAACAAATGATCATTCTCATTGCATACTTGAGTATGAAACATTAAAATTGCAACTTGGCAAGATTAGAGAAGAGTTCAATTAGATCAATAGTAAGTATACTAATGGTAATGGTAAATTTAAGAGAATGTTAAAAATGCAAAGATACACACTTTCTAAATATAGTATAGGCTATGAGGAATTCAGAGAAGAAAAACCATTGTTGAAAAAGCTAGATCATTCTATAAATAAACTAAATTTGAAAGTACCTAAATGAGATAGATGCATGAAATTTGTCCATAGTTCACATTCTTGTTATGCTCCTAGTATAACTATAGTAGTGAAAAAGATATGGATTCTCAAAGGAACCAAAGTTAATGACTTGTTGTTTATGACTAACCTAAATGGACCCAAACTAGTATAGATACTAATCAAAAGAATATGATTTTTGTTTTTTAGCTATAAGTAGGGAAGAAAAGCATCACAAGAATGTGGTACATTGATAGTGAATGCTCTAGACATATGAGTGTGACAAGAATCTACTTGTATATTTTGAGCATAAAGAGGATGTTCATGTCACTTTTGGCAATAATAAAAAACATAAAATCATTTCTATACGTAAAGTGGGTAAGGAGACTTTTCCTACCATTAATAATGTGCTACATTTTTATGGATTAAAACATAACTTGCTTAGTGTCTCACAATTATGTGATTTAGATTTTGAGGTTAGATTTGAATCCACACATTTTGTAGTAATAAATGATGCCAAAGTAACATTTGTAGGAGTAAGACAACAAAATGTGTATGTTATTAATTTGCACGATGAAACCTTCTTTTATGAAAAATGACTAGTTACAACTGATGATAATATAAACTTATGGCATAGGAGAATAGGACATGCACCACTTCCTTTTTTTAACTAAATTTTCTAAGAATGAAGTAGTCAAAGGATTACATAATCTTAAATACATAAAATATGACTTGTGTGAACCATGCATAGAGGAAAATCATACTAGAGGTTCATTTAAGCCAAGTAAAGAAATATGTACATCTAAATTTTCAGAGCTTGTACATATGGACTTGGTAGGACCATCTAGGTATGTTAGTTTAGGAGGCAAATTGTATACTCTTATGATTGTTGATGATTATTCGAGATATACATAGGTTTACTTCCTTACAAATAAAAGTGATACCTTTAATAAGTTTGCTAAGTCGTGTAGGTTAGTTCAAAATGAGAAAAGTGTATCAATCATTGCAATAGTATTGATTATAGAGGAGAGTTTGAGTCCAAACCCTTTGCAGATTGGTGTGAAAGGTATGAGATAAAGAATAACTTCTTGGCTCCAAGGACACCTCATTAAAATGATGTTATGAAAAGGAAGAATTGCAATTTGGAAGAGATGAGTATAGCAATGTTGAATGAGTACAATCTTCCTAAGTATTTTAGGGCTAAAGTCAAGAACATGACATGTTATACCATCAATTGAGTACACTAAGATGAGACCAAATGAAGACTTCTTATGAGGTATGTAAAGGTGAAAAACTGAATATCTCTTACTTTCATTCATTTGGTTACAAGGTATACATTTTGAATAATAGTAAAGAGAATCTAGGTAAATTTAATTCTAAATTTGATTTTGGAATATTCTTAGGATACTCTAATCATAGTAAAACATTTAGAGTATAAAATACTAAGACGAATGTGGTTGAGGAATCCATACATGTTAAATTTGATGTTTGATCTCACCATCGAGAAAAGTAGTTTGTGTTGAAGAATATGATGTAGGTGAAAGTGCCAAAAAAGTTGATCAAGGTTCTATTGAAGTTACTCAAATGTTGGAAACTAGACAAGATGAAGTAAAAGTGGAAGATGTAACAATAATTCCACCAGAAAAGGATTGGGCACATATTAAGGAGCACCCTGATCAAGTCATAGGTAAAGTTGAAGATGGGGTTAGAACAAGAAGAGGACATCTAGAGTACCATAAAAATGGAATCTTTGTCTCTATTTTAGAACCCAAAAACATCAAAGAAGCATTGAAGTATGACAAATAGTGCATTGTTATGCAAGAGGAACTCAATCAAGAGATGCAATCTATGGGAATTGGTTCCACCTCTAAAATATAAGGCAATAATCAAAGTAAAGTGGGTTCATAAGGTAAAGTTTGATGAAAACAGAAATACAATCAAGAATAAGTTTATGCTAGTGGCTTAAGGCTATAACCAATAAGAAGGTTTAGATTATGAAGAGACATTTGCATCGGTAGCAAGACTAGAAGCAATTAGGTTATTATATGCATATGAAGCTCACAAGAAGATTAAGTTATTTCAAATAGACATAAAAAGTCCCTTCTTGAATGGAGTGATTCAAGAAGAAGTATATGTGAAGCAACCCCTGGGATTTGAAGATCAAGAGTACCCAGATCATGTGTACAAATTGAAGAAATCATTGTATGCGCTAAAGCAAACACTGAGAGCTTGGTACGAAAGGTTAATCTCCTTTCTGATCCATCATGACTATGAAAGGGGTCATGTGGATGACACTCTGTTTATTAAAAAGCTTGATAATGATATTCATATATGTCAAATTTATATAGATGCTATTATGTTTGGTAATATTAATTCCTTTGCGAGTGAGGAATTTTACTCTCTTATGAAAGGTGAATTTAAGATGACCATGATGAGAGAGCTCACTTTTTTCCTTGAAATTCAAATCAAACAATAAGAGAAAAAAATCTTCATTCACCAAACCAATTACTCTAAGGATTTGATAAAAAAATTCAAGCAACAAGATTGTAAGGAAATGAAAACTCCAATGGCTTCTACATTAAAGTTAGATAAATATGAGAATAAGAAATTAGTGGATGTAAAGCTTCATAAAGGTATGATTTGTTCACTCCTCTATTTAATGGCATCTAGAGCTGATATTATGTTTGCAACTTATATGTGTTCTAGATATCAATCTAATCTTAAAGAATCATATTTGATTGGATGTAAAACAATATTTAGATACCTAATTGGAACAATAGGTTTAGGACTAGTATCCATCTTGCTTAGATATTAACTCCATAGCCTATAGTGATGTAGATCATTGTGGATGCAAATTGGATCATAAAAATACTAGTGAATCATATCATTTTATTGGATCTTGCCTAATCTCATATAGTAGTTAAAAGCAAACTAGTGTAGTTATTTCCATAGGCAAAGTGGAGTATGGAGCTACAGGGAGTGCTTGTGCACAAGTTTTGTGGATTAAATATCAACTAAAGGATTATAGGATAAAGTTTAAAAATATTTCTACAATGTGTGACAATACTAGTGCAATTAACTTTAGCAAGAGTCTAATCATACTTAGTATAACAAAACACATAAAGATAAGACATCATTTTTTAAGGGACAATGTTCAAAAGAATAACCTTAGTTTGGAATTTGTCAACACCAATGACCAACTAGCTAATATCTTCACCAAACCCTTGGATAAAGAAAATTTTGATTCAATAAGATTTAAGCTAGGAATGTGTAATATAAATGAGTTGTAAATTGATTTTAATGATGGTATGATCAATTTTGATGATTTGTTATGTTTATATACTTAATGATGTTCAAATGTTTTATTTATGGTACTATGTTTGATTTTTTTTGATAAAATGTTGATTGATGATCAGCTTTTCAATAGTAGATAAGACTGGGGAAACTTACAGTGGGTTATGACCAAGATTAACGTACTTTAATATAGAAACATGAATGGTCTAGAAAAACTAAAGAATAACACACAACATTTTAGTACTAAGTTGATGAGCATTTTAGTCTTCAAAATGCATTGATGAGCATTTCAGACAGGGATCTGAGATTTAGCTCTAGATTTTAGGGAAGTCTCCAAAACGCGATGGGTACCAAGTTGCATTTTAGTACCGCTTTTCATCAACAAACCGATGGATAGTCGAAAAGGAAAATACAGACACTAGAGGACATGTTGAGTGCTTGTGTTCTGGAGTTCAAGGGAAATTGGGTTGAGCATCTACGATTAGTTTAGTTCTCCTACAATAATAGTTATCACTCCAGAATTGGTATGACACTTTATGAAGCACTCTATAGAAGGAAATGTCAAAGTCCCATCTATTGTGATGTGGAGTGTTTAAGACAGTTGGAAAGATCAGAGTTGGTATAGTAAACGATAGAGAAGATTGAAGTAGTGAAAAAGTGTATGAAGGCGGCACAAGATCACCAAAGGAGCTATTATGACAAACATCATTAGGAAATAACATATGAAGTGGGCGAGAGAGTATTTCTGCGGGTGTCTCCATAGAGGGTAATTGTGCAGGTCAGGAGGAGCAGAAAGTGGAGCTCCAGGTATATTGGGGCATATGAAATTACGAAAAAGGTTGGGCATCTAGCTTACCGACTGAGGCTACCGGCAGAGCTAGCAAAGTTGCATGACGTTTTCCATGTCTTGATGCTTAGGCGGTATCGCTCTAGACCCATTCATGCATTACCCAAGCCGAAGTTTGGAATAGCACATGATTTAATGTATAAGGAGGAGCCAGTAGAGATACTTGATAGACAGGTGCGGCGACTGATGAATTACGAAATTCCCATAGTGAAGGTGAAATTGAGTTTTCACTCACCGTGAGAAGTGATGTGAGAGGTTGAGCGGTACATGAGAGCACAGTACCCATACTTTTTACCCAAACTATAGCATGATTACAGATGTAGGTCTGCTTCCTTCAATGTTATTAAGTGTTAGTTGCAAAAGAGAGCATGAGATAGGAAAACCTACAAATTTCGAGAACAAAATTTTTATAAGGAGGGGAGAGTTGTAATGTCCTCAAATTTAAAGTTCCAAAATAGACATACTCTAGTCCAAACCATGTTAGGAGAGTTAGGAGTTAAGAAGGAATCAAGGTAGAATAAACCAGAGGTTAAAAACATAGAAAACAGGGTACTGAAGGTGTGTAATGCATGTTACTTCTAAGAATAATGCACGTTATTCTGGGAATAATATGAGTAACGTAGATTACTCTATGAACTAACGTACATTATTCTGGGGAATCCCAATATGATGTATGTTGGCTATCCTACATTAATTTTTATAAATCTACATTATTGAGACCCTTGGACACATCATTTATTATGAAAACGAACCCAAAATCGAGTCATAACACCTCTTAAACCCTAAAACACTCTCCCAACACCTAATATCATTCCTCTAAAGTTCCCTAAACATCATTTCTCCCAAAACGCTGATAAATTTCCATCATTCCACCCAAAAATCCATACATCCTTTTGGATTTCATTCTTGTTTAGGTTAAAGGAGAATGCCGATTAAGGTAAGATTTTAAATCCTTTAGGTATGATTGAGAGAATGGGGTTAAGTTGGTGGGTTTAGATTGTATTCCATAGTGGGGAAGAGGAATCATAAAAGAGAGACCAAAAGAATTAGGGTTAGGGTTAGGAAGGAGAGAGAGTTTGGGTGTAAGGGAGAACTTAAGGGTTTTGAGTGTTACTAGTTATCTAAACATTAACATTGTTAAATTTGTCAGTAAAAACTGTATGGACCCAAGCCACAGATGAGATTGAGCGACCGCTGGACGGACTCACCTGCGTTTGGAGGTAAGTGCATGACCCATCACTTACCTATCCATATCAAGTTTCTTGCATGGTTAATTATATTGGTTTGAGTGCGCAAATTAACATGTAATCATGAATTAGGAGTTTTGTGCTATGTGTGATGGAATAATGGTGTGATTTTCTATAATGGTATGGTTTTATAATGGGCTTAAATGATATGTTTGGTCACAGATACTAGGAATGAATGTGTTTGCTGGACTTATGTGCTTGATTTATGGCTATGGTACTTAAGTGTACTATGAAAATGTATTGAGAACATGAATGTATGGTATGTTTAAAATATGGATTAATGGTTGCGAAAAGGTGTATGTATACATTGCATTTATGATTTTATACATACAACACATTTACATGGTATGGTTGGTATAGAAGCATGAGAGTGAGAAGCATCATAAATTTCAATTTGGGAATGTTGTAAGAAAAGTGTAAGCCACCCTTAGTTAGTCAACTTGGATAGAACTAGCAATGTGATACTGGTGATCTTAAGCATTATACTAGGGACTAAAGAGCGTCACATGAGACTGTTGGATTCCTAAGTCCATCGACTCTCAGTTGGTCAACTTATGTAACAATGGCAGTGTGAGACTGATGAATTTCTAAGCACATATGCCATGGCTAAGCGGTGTCATGTGAGACTGGTGATTTCTTAAGTGCATCAGCACCTTTTTGCACAGCGAAAAGATGAAAATGGTAATGCAAGACTAGGTGATCCTAAATGCTTATACTTCTAATGACAAGGTGTCATATGAGACTTGTTGATTCCTGAGTGCATCGAGACCAGTTGACGAATGATAGAAAGTGGGCAATGTGAGACTGTGTGATCCTAAGCACATATGGCCAGATAGAAAGGTGTCATATGAGACTAGGTGATCCTAAGCGTATAGGCGTCATTTGAACAACCAAGGAAAAGAGAGAGAGGATCCTTGATATGCGACAAAAAGAATGTTAGTGAGAGATAATGGGAAGGGCATGCCATTTATATTAATACATTTACATGGATTATACTTGTGTTGTGTTGTGGTGTGTGGGTTGTGTTGCATATGAGGAATAAGTGTCGAGTGTACTGTGTTTTTCTGTGATATACGAAGTGTGTTTTAAAATTTATAATGTGGTTTGTGTTTGAATTGTGATATCTTTTATATGTGGAATGACATGAGTGATATGATGTTGTAAATATCAAGAAGGCAAATTTATGTAGTAAAGTTTGAGAGTGCAGTTGAATGTGCGGGTTAGGTTTAGGATGATGTTAGCTGTTGTGCGAGTTTGTGAAATGGAAATGAATTGTCATTGCTTGTGTTAATTGCATGATGTTTGATGTCTTTGTGTAATAGTACGAGCATAAGGATGTGGATTGAATGGTAAGGGTACACTTGGTTTGATGCTAGATGAGGGAAAAATTTGGCTAAATGTTGATGTGTTTTGGAATGTGGAATATATGTGTTATGGAGCTTGGTAATGTATGTTTATCTTACAAGTTAACCTACGTTAATTGAATTAACATACGTTATTCGTAGGGTAAACCTACATTATTCTTGGCTAAATTTGGATGGAAATGGCCATAAGAATAACGTACATTACCATGGTTGTAAACGTACGTTATTAGGGCCCAGAGGACTGTTTGACCTAGAATAACATACTTTACAACGTCTTAGAGTTAACACATATAAGAACTTTATCATGTGTGACAAAATAACACTATATAAGAACTTCAATTGAGCATTGGATAACACATCTTAGAGCTTAACAGGAAGAGTAGAACTTTGGGAGTGTAGAGCGAGAGTGTAATGAGGGAGATAACGGTGAGAATAAATGAACGAGTGTATTAGACTTTATATGGTTAGGTAAGTGATGAGAGGGACATACGCTTACTGAATTTTTGTATTCATATTCTCTATGGTTGTGTTTGTGTATTATAGACCAGGAGGCTATTGCGTAGACGATCTATTCACTCTATGCTATTCCTTTGGGCACTCTTAGGGACTATCGCTACGAGGTCGGGGATTTCATCCACACATTTTGTTTTTCTAAAAAACTGTGTTTTTGTAGAACTTGTTATTTTACATTATCATTGATACCTGTTATGTAGTTTTCTTAAGGCACGATTCATTTTGATTATAATTTTATTGAAATGAGTTATGATTCCTTTCCATTTCCTTTCAAATGGTATTGAAAGGTTTATTCAAGTTAGTGTCAGCATGTGGTATATAGGATGAAGTTTATTATGTTAAAACGAAAAAAATATCTTCACCTACTAACATATATTAATGGGAATGAAGTTTACATTAAAAACTCATTTGCATAGTAGTACGTCACATTTCCTCCATTCTAACGCACGATACAACCTACGAAAGCTCCTTCTATGTCATTCTAAACCATTTCCCTATAATCTAAACATAAAACCCAACTTTTAAACTCATTCTAAATAATAAATTTCTCCTAGATTCCCCAAAAATCATCCATACCCTAACCTTAAGAATCTTTAAATGGGACAAAATCGGACGTCCTAATGTGTAAGGAAAGTGAAGGGAGCCCCTCTAACCATCTATAGACTATGATGATACTCGATTTGGGATTAACAAAGATTAAAATTATTTTGACTCTATGTTGAGTAATGAATCCTTAGTTGAGATTTTGTTCTTTCATTATGATTTTTTGAGGTCTAGTGATTCAGATATAGAGCCTACTTTTATGAGAATTATATTTAGTTCATTTGTATCAAGATTGTTTGATATTCATGAGAGATTTATGAGGGAATTCTATCCTAACTTGTCACAATATACAGATGATTTTAGGGAGTTATGTATCAAGTTACATGTTAATAAGAAGGACTTTGAGTTTACTGAGAGTAATATGAATTCATTCTTTGACTTAAAACTAAATGGATATAAGTGCTTAGGGAGATTTGAGTATAATGAGGTTGAGGAGAGTAAGTATTTAAGGGATCATGACCTGGTGTTTGGGAGAAATACCAATAAAGCCACTGGAATTAGATGGTTTAAATTACAATCCAGGTTAGCAGGTGAAGATAGAGAGTTAGACTGTAACTCATTTGGAATTGAGATGTGTATGGTTTATAACAGTCTCACTAGAGCTATTACTCCTAAGGTGTATATGATCAATAAAGCTAAGTATACGTATTGAGAAAGCTATAAGACACAGACTTGAGAGAGGAAAGCTAGTATCTCTTTTGGTGCTATCCTCACACAAATATTTTATCAGTGTGGTGTTGACTTGTTTAGATCTAGAGGATCCAAAGTTAAGAACAACAAGGTTGTTCATTATTCATATTTGAGGAGTATAAAATACTATAGTAATATGGTTGAAGGATGGTATATTGTAGATTCTTGGCTGATAGGACCGTCTTACATGATGGATCAATCTATACTACTATTGGGATTTTACCTCCACCTCATCATCGAACTGAATCTCATAGTGGAGTAGGACCCTCCATTGTCACACATGCACCTTGAATTGCACTAGCTACCTCTGGTCCTCCTCCTCTAGTTAAGAGCTCAACAACTTATGTCCTTACTAACCGTACTATCCTAGAGAGTTTGATTGTAATTGAGTAAGGAATGGAGAAATTGAATGGTTTGATGAAGAAACTAGCTGACAAATTAGGATGCATTCTAGTTAGTATTAAGGCAACTTCTCCAGTCTTTAGATGAGATGATACTCCTGGAGAGTCAGTACCTACTGTTAGGGGAGAAGAGAAGGTTAGAGACTTTTCATATATCACTAACGATAAGACCACTAATTGAGACTTTGCACAAGCTACTCATCGATGTCGTTTTCCACTTTCATCTCAATCATCTCCTTTAACCCATCTGATCGACATTGCATCACTAACATATTGATAGGACCAAATATGCACATTTATTCCACTTATTTCTAGTTGATTTTCATGTCATTTTAGTAGATTAACCAATGGATTTTATAAGCTTATGGTTGTTTTGGTTTTATCTAGGTGTGATTAAGGAACATAAAGAGCTTGCTATGTTATTATGGAAAAAGGAGGAAGATCGAACGAGGCCATTGTGTAGAGTGAATTCATGAGCCTTTGATCTTAGTTGGGGACCAAAGACAATGACCAAAATATGACCAAAATATTGACCATGAATGTGGAAACTTGAATTCATGAACGAAAGACTCAAATGGACTCGAATTTGAATCCATTCATGGCATGCCTTGAAGATGATAAAAGGAAGCCAAGTTTGGGCAGAATACGAGTCACGAACATGACTCAACATGGTCACGAACGTGACTCACTTGAATGGTGCATTCCCCAGTAAGAATAGGAGTCATGAACGTGACTCGAAATTGTCACGAATGTGACTTGGAGTGGAATCACGAACGTGACTTGGAGTGGCTTCACGAACGTGATCCAGAACAATCACAAGTGTGACTAAAAAATGGGTGCAACCTGTGGGCAGAAGGGTGACCACGAACGTGATTCAAGCAATCATGAATGAAGCTCACTCGCGACTCTCATTTCAGCATGCAAAAGTTGGCTAGAAACCCAACCACGAATGTGGCTCAGTTGAACCATGAATGGAGCTCAAAACGTGACTCATCCTTGCATCGAAATCTTGGGCAGATTGCAAGTCACGTTCGTGACTTGTTGGACCACGAATCAGAAGCCAAACATGATTAATTTCTGATGGGGAAAACTTGGGCAGATTAGGGGTCATGAACGTGACTCAAATGAGTCACGAACGTGACTCACATTTTGAAGGCTAAAGAAGAGATAAATTGGAGCAAAATTGGAGGCAGAAGCCATGCCACAAAGTGACTCATTTGAGTCCTAAATAAGGGGCTGATTATGTTAAAAGTGACTCACCTTGAATGGACTAAAATGACCTTAAAATGAATGGGTTACGTCAGGGCACTTCGGACATTTCGCAAGGGGCTGAAAGGAGGCTATAAAAAGGCTTGTATTAGGTTTAGAGGGGGACTTTTTTTGTATGGACATTTCTTGAAGGAAAAGAGGGAGTTTTTAAGGGTTTTCTTTTCTACTTTTGCTCATGGATATGCCTTATTTTTTATCTTTTGTTTGTGTTTAGTGTTATCCATGTTAGGCTAAATATTTTTTGGGTTTTCCTAAGATGTAAATAGAATCTATACTCAGTTTACTTGTTGGATCTGAGGACTATGCTTGAATGAAATATCTTTTGCTTGAATGTTGATTATTTGATTGGATTTATGGATGAATGACAGTTTAGACATTTTGTGATTGATTGCTTGAAGAGTACCTATTGTGATTGAGATAGAAAGAGAGAAGTAATTGATTAAAGGCATGCGAACGATCCATAGTAGTGACAGGTTAGAATTAGATCCCATTGCAGCTTAATTAATCAAATGCTAGTTTAGAATATTTGATTTGAAACTTTTCTTATCATTCAATTTTAGTAATCTTGTCCTAGAATTACGAAAGCCAATCAATAAGAAGGCTAATCAAATAGTGTTAGGATCAATTGGATAGAAATATACCAATTGGTACTAAAGTGTTCGATGAAATGCCTATGTGACCAAATGGCCTTGCCTAGTTTAATGTATCACGAGAGTAGAACATTATATAGGTTTAAGGACGCAATTTTAAGCATCACGAAAGGGACTCTAATTGAAGATAGTGCGAGAACACCAACATTGACCTCAATCCATTATAGTAACCAAGTGGGGATCTATTGAAGTCTAGGAAAGCCCGATGCTTTTAGTTATTGTTTCTAGCTTTTATTTTCTCTTGCATTTTCTCTTTTAGTTCAATTTTCAACCATCAATCTATCATGTTTACTGCTTTCTTTTTCTTTACTTTTAGCACCAAATCGGATTAGATACTACATTCCTCGAGAGATTCGATCCCGGAAGGCAAACTTCCGCGGTAAAACTACACCGACCTAGTACGCTTGCTAGACATCGGTCAAGGAAGATGTTGGAGAGTCTTCACACGCCACTAAAAGTGACACCACAAATAGATACTTCTCTCGTGCTACTTATTGATGCTGTGCTTCACCTCCATCATGATCATCTCTGTTATCCCATATGATTGACATTGCAGTTAGCTCATTAAGTTCATCATATGTTGTTTCATATATCATGATTACTGTTTGCATGATCTTTCATGTTTCTTGACTTTATGACTTTATCTATGTTTAGATTATTTTCTCTTTTATTATTTACGGATATTATTATTGTCTTGAGATATTGATTATTTGTGAACGTTAGTGTTATGGGAGTGTTAGCTTTAGGGGGAGCTATCTTCCATTTTTCCTAATACCACACTCCTTAAGTGCTTGAATATATATATATATATATATATATATATAGACAAAAAGAGGAGAATAATGAGATAAAAGTTTATCATAGGTTTGAAGAGATGAATGATTAGAAAAACAGGAGAGTAATATGAATGAGTGATTAGAGATTTGTAAAATTGAGAAAAAGAGGGAGAATGGACTGAATTGTTAAAGAGAGTGAAATTTGGGGGAGAGAATAAATAGAAAAAAAATCACAACAGAAATGTTGATAATGGTTGTTGGATATTGCAATTGTGGTTTCTTCAAACTAACATTATAACAAGACTCTGATGTCGTGATCAAATTTTTGCTATGTTTTTTTTTGGATGTTTTTGACAATCTTTAACCTCTTCCAAGAGTTTTGTCTTTATCAAAAGGGGGAGATTGTTAGATCAATAGTAATCAACATTTGAGTCCTCACTTAGTTTTGAGAATATGGTAACTCTTTCAGGTGATAAAGATTGATTTTGTAGGCTACCTATGAAGATTAGAATTGGAATAACATACATTCTAATTGGCAGTTAACTCACATTATTCATAGCATAATTGCAGATTTGCAACAGCCCAGATAAGTCACATTATCAAGGGATACGTTAAGCTTGGACACTAATGTACGTTAAGGACAATGTGGCCCACGTTATTCAAGGCCTAAGCTCAATGATCTAATTCTGACTCAAGAATGGAAACTTAGTAATGTGCATTAAGATTGTATTTGAACACTAACGTATGTTATGTGCAGATTTACGTAACATTAAATCCAAGGGCATTTAAAACTATGAGTCTAACGACAAAAACCTTAAGTGTGGAGTATATAAGCCTACAATTAAATGTTGGAATGCATGAGACAACAATAGAAATAAGATTGATATTTAAGCAAGTTACAAGTAAGTATTTCAATATAAGGAAAATACATAGTGATAGACTCATTATATAAGCTTGAAATAGCAATTGCTAAAGAGCAGAATTGCTAGTTTGTTGTTGTTTTGATTTGACAATTGTTAGGGGAAGATATTGGTAGAGTTCTCAGTTATCTTGTAAGTAAAAGTTGTATAGAGTTCTCACTTATCAAGAAAGTGATTTATAAAACAGAGAAAATAGTGGAAGGTTGAAATTCCTTAGTACTGATGCTAAGGTAGTAGAGTAGGCAAGGCTGTGCCAAACCACTCTAAATTCATGTGTTCATTCTTCTTCTCTACAAGCTTTATCTTTAGTGTTTTCATTAATTTCGCAAAGTAGCTGAGAATCAAGTGATACAAGATTCAACTCCCATTCTGTTTATTCTAGAAATACCCCTCATAATTTGGCATTAGAGATATCCATGCACACCATAAATCCTTATTCTTCCTATGATAAAACTAACACAAATCCTCACTCAGCCTTTTATTCAACTCTTCAAAGCTCTCTTAGCACTTAGTGTGACCTCCAAATTTGCCTTACAATTTATTTCAATAATTAGTAGTAATATAAAAAAACATAGTCATAGTTTTGCAAAGTTGTTATAAAACAAAACATTTAAAACTTTAGGATGGCTACATGTTTTCCTTTTCAAATACTCACATCAAACCATTAAAAGTGGCACAGACAACGTTCAATTCGAGATCTTTACTACTTTCTCATTGCTCCAAAATCAACACAACACAAACAATTCTATTTGGCAATTTTGGAATTCAATAAGTATACCAACCACTACACTTACCTAGTTATGTAGAGTATATGTACTCGTTCATTAAACATTAAGTACATTATATATATAAGGAATTTCATCCTAATACCTCTATTTCCTTATTTTCTTTTTATCTTTTTTTCATTGATATTTCATCACTTAATTTATATTACTTTATGTTTGGTTCCATTTTGCACATTCCCATATCCAAAATGCATAGGAACATGATCTTGTCTCCAGTCTGTGTTGACCCTTAAATTTTTTATCTGTCCCTAGCACAGGCTATGTTGTAGACCATGACCAACATATTCAACTACTGCCAGCCAAAACAGCCCATGGAAAGTACCACAACCCCAATGTGGGTTCACTACCAATTTGAAATTCTCAAACACGGCTCGTGTAATGGACCACAACCATCATGTTTGTCTACTATCTCAAAGTAGTTTATTGACATGGCCTATTTTAATGATCCACGGTCCTTGTGGTAGGCTCCTGCATTCTGATATTCACTTAAAGATTTCTCAATCAACTCAATACACATATAAACACACATATCTAGTACATAATAGGTACTCATCAATAATATATCAATTTCCTTTCATTTCTCATCAATTCATAACTCACATAATCATAATACACTTTCTCTATCACATTTCAATTCCATTAATAATTAATAATTTCATATCAAAGTATCTTCGTAAGATGCTGATCGCATAACTCACGTAATCATAATACACTTTCTCATACGGGGAATCACCCTTTTCATCATTCATACACTCACACCATGAATTTTCAAAATAATAAGCAAATGCAATGCATTTTGCCTATTTTACACATCATAGTCTCAACCAAATTCTGACAAGTTCCATTTCATCAGTTAAACAATCATTCACATTCCACATAAACATTTCACAATTCATCATTCATTTAAATTTCAAGAAACTATTATATAATTTATCATACTTTTTGTCGTTTTAATTTATACATAACCATGTATAGTTAACCATACACATACAATCAATATCTAGATAAGTGTACAGTCGGTACACTTACCTTAAATCCATAAAGCTAAGGTGCTCTGGTACTCAACTCCATTTTCAACCACAATTTTCATCCCCTGAATATAAAATTAATTTTTCATTAAAAATTTAGATCAATTTACCTAAAACTGACAAATTTTACCTTCCTCACTGAAAACCCCTAAGCCTAATTTTTCTCATACATGCAAAATCCCCTTTTAATTCTGAAAATCGTTTCACTATAATGTCCCCCTCATCTTACCCATAACCTAGACTCCCATTCTCATTTACCAAAATCCTTAAAGCCTTCAAAACCCTAATTACTTAAACCTCTAATTTTTGGAATTTCCAACATGTAACTTTTATATTAGAGCACATACCTCAAGAATGGTTCTTAGATGACCACTTGTCCCTTCTCTTCTGCCTTAATGTAAGTAGTTAGAGTGAGATCTTGTGTGGGTTTTAGGTTTAGGGTGGCATTTTTAAGTCTGTTCTGATTTTGAGTTAAAGGGTCCCTTTTATACATTTTAAGATTTTATTCACAGTACAAGTAGTCGACACGACTGTGTCAATATCCATGCTCCTTTAATTAGAGAGGCACGCCCCCACGACATGATACAATCATACTTGCCCATTCCACATGTTCTTAATTTACAATGAGCTAACAAGGCATATGAACCACCTGTGCCCAACTTGTGTTACTCCCATTTTATTTATTTTCTTATTTTTTAGCTCTTCTTGTTAGTTAGTTAGTTACTATCCTTGAGTTATGACACTAATTTATTAATTGTTTATGATGGATGTTTGGAGTATTACACTTAGTGTTTCATATGAATGGTGTATTCTTTTATAGTAATCCCTCCATAGGTTTGGCCATTATAGAGAAAACTTAAATAAATCTCCTATATTAACCTATTGAACCCAAGAAATTTTGTATTTATATTACCTTTTTAAGAGTCTCCCTACCTTAAAATACTTTAATCTCAGTTGGAACTGACCCCATGTCTTAAGATCACATGTCCTTAAATCACCACCTTTTCCATCCAAAAATTGAACTTGCTAAATTTAGAATATAACTTCTTCTGCTATCAAATGCTCCTCATGCTCTATTTTACCCCTCAAGTAAATCAACACATCATCAATAAACACTAGCTTAAATCAATCCAAGTATGACTAAAAATTTTATTCATAAAGGCCATGAAAGCAATCATAGCATTTGTCAGTCCAAATGAAATCAATGTGAATTGGAAGTGTCCATATCAAGTAATGAATGCTATTTTAGGAATTGAATTCTCTTTCACTCAGAGTTTTAAGTACCCTAACCTCAACCCTAACCTCAAATGAGAACACTATTTCCCCCTTTAGTTGATCTATCAAATTATTTATTCTTGGGAGAAGATACATATTTAATTGTTACCATGTTCAACCGTCTATAATCTATGCATAACCTTAAGCTACAATCCTTTTTCTTTACAAAAAATGGTGGTGTTTCATATAGAGACACACTCAGCCTAATGAATCCCTTAACCAACAACTCCTTTAACTGTCTATTTTGTTCTTTCAACTTAACTGCCACCATTTTTTAAGGTGCTATAAAAATTGGTGAGTCTCCTAATGTTGTTTCAATCTTAAAATCTACACATGTATGTTTGATATGTATTAGGATGGTATATTGATACATATATGATAGATAGGTTGATATGTTTGTTTTTTTACAATAAAGAAATTAAGAAAACTTATGACAAAATCAAAACCCTTGCTCAAATTATAATTTTGTGTCTTTATCTTAATTGTCTTGCCTAATTAAAACACAAAACAAAATTTCATAATTTTAAGGTTGCATGTACACGACCAAGACATAGAAAAATCATCAAATGATTCATGTTTTGTTTAATCTTTTTTTCTAATCAAAGAAAAACATGTTTTCCAATTTTTAAGTTATAAATACAAACTACATGACAATCAACCTTAAACAATCAAAACCATGTAATTTTGTAATCCTAAACTAATTTTGAATTGTGTAATGTTTAGCCATCCTTTCTAAAAAACACATACAAGTTCTTCAAATTTAGGTATAATGTGAATCATACATGTCATAATAAAACCTAATTCTTTGATTTTAATTTGATCACATAATTCCAAGGCATAATCCTTAATTATATCACACAGTTATAATATAAGAATGCAGAATTTTATTTTAAGGCATAAAAAATAAACCATACGGTCATAAGAAACACCAATAAAAGATTCATCTAATCTTTTTCATGAAATCTCTTAATTGGTTTCTAACAATTTGTAGGTTTATAAGCATAACCTTAAACATGGAAAAAAAAGTTCAACAATTTTATATGGCATGATTCTAATACCACTATTAGAAATTGGTCATTCTTAAGGTTAACCTATAAGGTGCAAAATTTTACAATTTTTTAGGTAGCGCTGAAATAGAATCTTTAAGTCATAAAAATTGAGGAATTGGATCAAGAAAATTTACCTCTTTTCTTCATTATGATTCATATATATGGCTTCTATTAATGTTGTGGGACTACCCTTGAGCACCCCCCCTCTACTCTCATGCACATCTTTGATTTATTGTGCAGGAATGTGGCTCTGAATTCTTGACTCTTATTAAGAACCTAAAAGATAGAATTATGAAACCAAAATAATGTGTACTTAATGTCATATCTCTGCACCAAGTCATTTATAATATTTGTCAATCCCTATAACCTTAATGTGCTCATGTTGCAGTTTATTTATAGACTTTTATTGTTTATCAGTTACTATTTAAGTGGAATTAGGGTTTTTAAAATCGTGATCCCATATTGTCATGGTTAAGTGTCAGACTACAAACTAAAACCTTCATAATTTATGGAATCCACTTATAAGTGATTTATGGGGCTTGTAGATGGGCCACACGCCCATCAGGGTTAGGGTTACAACTCAGAACTATCTAGTAACCCCTTCACATGTTCGTGTATTTTTGTATTTTTAACTTTATAAAAAAATTACTTGGGTTATGATGATGAGATAAGGCCCAATAGAATCACGACATTGATGATCATGAGATAAGGCCCAGTAGAATCACGACATTGATGATCATGAGATAAGGCACAGTAGAACCACGACATTGTGCCCTACTATGTGGTATCATTTTTATCCCAAACTATGCGGGTATCGTTTAGTCCCTAAGACCAAAATTTCAAGGTGTCAAATCCAGTAGGCTTATTTGTCCTTAGGATTAGCTTATATAAGTCCAATAAACATTATTAACCTCTTATAGGCTTAATAATGACTATGACCCCCAAATTTGAATGCCATTTCTAAAAAAAATAATTTCTCTTTACTCAAGAAATGGGACTCAAACGTGGAAATCATTGAGATTTTGAAAATATAAATTTTTATTAAAGGAAAACCTTTTTATACATGTTCAATTTAAAACATACACATTTCATTAATCAAATGGAAACCATATATAGGAATTTAAACTATAAGATTCCTCTAAAGAAATAATGTTTTCAACTAAATAAGTTATACAAGAAAAGAAATTCATTCGACCTCATTTCAAATACAACTCGCTCAAACACA